>AWVV02002865.1:0-20755 GCA_000500205.2 Phytophthora lateralis | reverse complement strand
TTAAATATATAACCGATAATCGGATTCAGTCCGATCCAGTCGGTAATCGATCGGAACCAGTCGGTACACAATCGGATTAGCACGGATTGGTCAGACGAGGATATCCGATCAATCCGATTGGGTCGTTTTAACTGCTCTAACTAATTCGTTTGAGTCATGAAAACCTCTGAGTTATGAACTGTTCAACTCAAACGAGCTCGATTTTCTTATCTTTTCTTCACTCAAATGGGTTGAATTTTTAAATCACTCAAACAAATGCATTCATCAAAGTTGATGAACTCCCATCGGCGCCACGAGGCAAAATACCAGAAGACAGTCCAGGGAAGCCAATCTACGGTAGCGCGATTGGGGGTCCCAACTCGTACGCGATATCACAACCGCCAGCACCTCACCTCATGATAAATCAAAGGCAAAAAATCGTACAACTGCTGCTGCAGACCTGAATTTCCGGTTTACCCTTCTCCCATGGACGGGCTCAAGCGAGCGAAAACTACGGACATCACATCCCGGCCTGCTATCATGGCAGGACAGAAGGTTATTATGGTGATTGAACGGGGGAGTAGAAGCGGCGGCCTGTTGACTTAACAGTCGTCTCCCCGCGGCACTCCAAGTTTCGCGTCCGAGATGACCAGCCATCGCACAGCTTTAATTGCTCATGTTGCCTTCGTGATCGCGTTGGCGGTAGCGCCGACTCCTGCGTTGGCCTTCTCATTCTCGACGTTGTTTGGCGGCGACGAAGGTTCTTCGGCGAAGGACGCTGTCGGGGCGCGCTCATCGAGTACGGAAGCACAAGCTGGCAGTGACGACGCTGACCTCTCCGATGGAACGGATATTAAGCCCCGACAGCCTATCCTCGATGCCGAGAAGTGGTTCCTTACCGAAGAGGAAATCACGGAATCGCGAGGTGGCATCCCTCGAGACGACATGTCGGTGTACACGACAGGCAACAAGGTGACCTCCTACACCGCGGCCAACGAGTTCTACGACGCAGTGTATGAGGATCTTAGCGCGACCGAGGAGGGCGACCGGGTACTGCTTGCGGCATGGCTGACAGCGCTCGTTCCGCTCAAGCCCGATGTTGACCCCACAGGAGCCGAGACCGGCGTCAAAGAGGTGTTCGCTGGAGTTGTGGAGCGTGGAGGACATGTCAACATCCTTAACTGGGCCAACATTGGGGTTGGCTACACTCCTTACAACACCAAGGCGCGCGATGCCATCAACAGCATTCCGCCGTCCCCGATCAACGGCGCTAAAGCAATTCTCATCTTCGACGACCGCCTACCCAAAGCCGTGGCTTCTCACCACCAGAAAAATATGGTTATCGCCGCCAACAGCTCCTCGGACCCCGATGATCAGCCAGTAGCATACGTGGGCGGGTATGATCTTGCCAACGACCGTTGGGACACCATCTACCACAACAACACAGCTATTCGCGATGCTGCCGGCATTACTTTTCGAGAGAAGGGCTGGATGGACGGCCACATCCGAATTCATGGACCGGCCGCGAAGGATGTCGCGAGCAACTTCGTAGCTCGCTGGAACTCGGACTACGTGCCGTGCCAGGGTCTTGACGATGCACTGCTCGATTTTGAGAACCCAACTTACGACAAGATTGAGCCTCTGGACTACGCCAGCAGCAATACTAAGGCCAGTCTGGGGAAGCAAAGTGTGCAGATCACGCGAACCTTCAGCTGTTTGTACGAACACTACAAGGAATTCGCCCCCCGAGGTGAAACTTCGCTCTTTCAGGCGCGTATCAGGGCGATCAAGAACGCAAAGAACTTTATCTACATCGAAGACCAGTACTTCGTGCTCGTACCGGAGCTGCTGGACGCGATCATGGAAGTGATGCCGACAATTCAGCGCCTGATTGTCGTGGCGAACCCACAAACAAGCCCGTTTACGAACGTAGGCTACATCAAGTATTTCTATGAGAGCGTCGAGCCTATCCGATCAAAGTATCCTAACAAGTTCAAGATCTACACAACCAAGAAAGAGCGCGACATTTTAATTCACACCAAACTCGTGATCATCGACGACGTGTACCTATCTATCGGCTCGGCCAACTGGAACCGCCGCAGCATGACGTCAGACTCGGAACTTCAGGCAGATGTTGTGGATACGGACACGGTGAAGTCTCCCGAAGGCGTCACTGTTGGCAAACTGCCTCGCGACTTTCGCATTCGTAAATTCGTGGAGATGACAGGTTTGAGTTACAAAAAGCTGAACGCTATGACGTTTGTCGAGGCTGCGGACCAGCTCCCTATTGCCGTAGCTGATGAATCGACGATCCTCGCCAACAACGACATTCAGCATCACGCGTACTTCTTCGCTATTACGAATGCCATGCGAAAGGTATCGGACCCGCAGGACACATGCACATACAGTGGCACCAGCAGCACTGGGAAAACGATGTAAATTCAAATGTGAAGTGCCAGTTCTTGCGTGAGGGCATTTATCTTCGCCACTGTATTTGATTGCAGCCCCTTGTTGACTAGCTAATTAATCGTTGTTTAGTCCGCGTGAGTGAGAAAGCATTAGCTTCGGAATCCGGTTCGTATCTCTGCCAACTCAAGAGATACATGCGCGAGGCTATTAATAAAGTAAAACTGGTTTATGTGTAAGATAAATAAAAGAGCAAGAATTTACGGTCAAGCCGGAAAGTTTTCAAAATATTTTTCAAAGCATTTGTCAAAGGGTACCGTCTCAAAGAAGAAGGTACATTGTCAGATTGACCTACAGCTCTTGCAGTCTTGAATACGATATCAGTAGCCAACACGGTTCAAACTAGACAAAAGCGTACTAGCTACTCGCTGATAGCGAGTTCCCGTCGGAATACATTTCAGTCGAGTTCGGCTTACATGTATGTTCGCACCAAAGCAACTGCTACGGCAGAACCCTCTCCGATCATCAGCCCAACCTTCACATCCCAAATTGCTATCATGGGAATCATAATTTATCCTCTCGCTTGAAAGCTGTCTAGAGTCTCGACATCATCGTTCACTACCTTTTTAAAAATCTCTGGTGTTAAGCGTAATGCTTCTCGTGGTCTTAGTTTTCGCGTTGACGCTCGCGTCGGGTACTTCAACAGCGTTCTCCTTCATGTCTCTGTTCGACAACACCTCCAGTGGTCAAGGTACCGGTAGCACCAGCGCCGATGTAGAGTCATCGAGAGCAAGTACACATGCTGACAGCAGTGCAGACCTCTCGGACGGATCCGACATCAAGCCCCGACAGCCAATCCTGGATGCCGAGAAGTGGTTCCTCACAGAAGAGGAGATCACCGACTCGCGAGGTGGAATACCACGACATGGTATGGCAGTCTACTCGACAGGCAACAAGGTGACGTCCTACACCGTGTCCGATGAATTCTTCAATGCGGTTTATGACGACCTCAGCACAACCAAAGAAAACGACCGCGTAATGCTTGCTGCATGGCTGGCAGCTCTCGTTCCGCTTAAGTCTGACGTGGACCCGACAGGTGCCACCACAGACTTCAAGGAGGTATTCACTGGTATCGTAGAGCGAGGAGGCAATGTCAGCGTTCTTGCCTGGACAAACATTGGAGTGGGATACACGCCATACATCGTCAAGGCTCGCGATGCCATCAACAGCATTCCGCCGTCGTCACTTAACGGCGCGAAAGGGGTGTTCATCTTCGACGACCGCCTTCCTAAAGCTTTGTCTTCCCACCACCAGAAAAATATGATTATCGCTGCAGGAAGCTCGTCGGACGCTGACGAGCAGCCAGTGGCATACGTGGGCGGAGTTGATCTCGCCAATGACCGATGGGATACCATCTACCATAATGCCACTGCGATCCGCGACGAAGGACACATTACTTTCCGATAGAAAGGCTGGATGGACGGTCACATTCGCATCCACGGACCAGCAGCAAAAGACGTCGCCACGAATTTCTTGGACCGCTGGAACTCAGATTACCTGCCATGTCAACGCCTTGAGGACGATTTACTGCACTTCAAAAACCCCAAGTACGACCATCTGCCTCCACTGGACTACGCGAGCAGCAACACTACGGCGAGTATTGGTAAGCAGAGTGTCCAGATCGTGCGGACCTTTAGCTGTTTGTACGAGCACTACAAGGAATTTGCCCCGCGTGGCGAGACCTCTTTGTTCCAGGCTCACATCAAGGCGATCAAGAACGCCAAGAACTTCATCTACATCGAGGATCAGTATTTTGTTCTGGTTCCAGAGCTGCTTGCCGCGATCATGGAAGTGATGCCTACGATCCAGCGTTTGATCGTCATTGCCAACGAGGAAACGAGTCCGTTCACGAACGCAGGCTACATCAAGTATCTCTATCAAATGGTTCAGCCCATTCGCGAAAAGTACCCGAACAAACTCAAGCTCTACACAACCAAACCAGACCGAAAAATCTACATCCACAGCAAACTCATGATCATCGACGACGTGTTCTTGACCATCGGCTCTGCCAACTGGAATCGCCGTAGTATGACATCCAACTCTGAGCTCAATGCGGATGTGGTGGACACTGAGACTGTCGAGTCCCCCGATGGGGTGACGGTAGGCAAAATCCCTCGTGACTTCCGAATTCGCAAGTTTGTGGAAATAACTGGACTCAGCTACGAGGAACTGGATGCCATGACGTTCATTGAGGCTGCCGACAAACTCCCCATCGCAGCCGACGACGATACATCTTTCATGGACAACTTAGAAATCGAGAACCACACGTACTTCGTTGCCATTACGAACGCCATCCGAAAAGTGTCGGACCCGCAGGATACCTGTACGTACAGCGGTAGTAGCAGCATCGAAAAGACAGAATAGGCAGGCTAGCTAGTGTTACCTGTCATGCAGACGATTGTTTGTATCTACGGTTTGGACGCGCTCAAAAGTACCGAACAGTGCCCCCTTTCTTGAGCCACTTCCGGAGAGCATTATGGCGGACGAGCAAGACGCCGGCGTTGGTCGGGTGCGAAGACGGCCACAGTGGAGGCCGACACGACTTGGTGAGCAGCTCCGTGATTTCATGTCTTAGCACCGGCTTCATGAATGTCTCGCTGCGCTTTCCAACACCCGTAATAATACGGAGATCCTGCAACGGTGCGTTTCCCGGGAGGGACACATCGCTCATTCCCTGCTGGGAACGCGTGATTTCTTCGAACGCAGACACAACGGCGCATTTTGCTACGCCACGAGAGAATGCGTGCAAGTCGATCTCAAACCCGTCCTTGAGTCGCCACGGTGTCTTGTGGATAATTCCTTCGTCTAAGACCCGCTTGAAGGTCTGGCGCGCTGCCGTGTAGAGCTTAAACTCATCCAATGTATCAATCAGCGTCGACGCATGGCCAATGTTTCGAAGATCAACCACGTCAAGCTGCTTGAGCACGACCGCCAAGTCTTGTTTCAGCTTGAATTGCTGGCTTTTCAATTTCCTTGGGAGGTCAAGAGAGTCATTTTCTTGGTCGACTGACTTGGGTTGGTCGGCTTCGTGTACCTTGTGGAGTGCCCGGATGACAGTCGAACAAGAGAGCGCGTTAATGACTGGTTTGGACGCCTCCTCGGTTAGTGCGCGGGTCTGGGTGTCCAGCATTGTGTTAAACAAGTCGAGCACTAATCCCCACTGGCCGCGCTTGCCCACTTCCATCATGCAGGTTGCAAACGTGAAATCATCCGGAGCAGCGTTTTGAGCTTTCTGCATCCGCTCAAAAATGTCCATCGCAATCTGCATATCCGACGGTCTGTCCTGCTTCGCACGCTTCTTTCCTTTGCTAGTCTTGGTATCTTCCGTTCGAACTGCAGCGAGCAAGAATTGGTTAAACAGCAGAGTGTTGGCCTGCTCGTCGATCCAGTCGTCATCAAGCCTGCGGTAGAGCTCCATCACGCGATTCGGCTCGTCAACGCCCAAAAGCGCCTGGCACATCGCAGTAAGCGTCGCTACATCCGTCCAAACGCCAGGAAACTTCTTCTCCACGAACGCCACCGTCGTCAACAAGGTATCTTTTCGACGCGCTTTAGCAGACGTCAGCATAAGTACTCGGAAGGCACGCAACGTAGGCGTCACCCCCAGCTCGTGCATCTGTGCAATGGCAGCATGGGTGCTCCGCCAATCGCCCTGCAGTTTAAACACCGACAGCAACGGATCGTAGACGCTCGAGTGGTTCTTCGAGTCCAATTGGAACTGCTCGCCAAAGCGCTCGCGAAGTTCCGGCATCCGAGCCAGCGCTCGATCTGCTTGGCCCTTTCGAGCCAACGAGCAGCAAATTTGCACGTGCGACTGCAACGGAGCCGTGATGCCGCGCTTTTCGCCTCTGTGGATCGCGTCCAGCGCCTCTCGCGTGCGGTCGCTCTGCGTACACACGCGCACAGCGCTCTCGACGTCGCGGGGCAGCAAGGACATGTTTGTGTCATTCGCCTTTCGCTGGAAATCCGCCACGACTTGACGCCAATCCTGCCAAGAGGAAGATGACGAAGGCGCTGAAATACTGGACTGCCATCGCGCTAAAAGCTGCGGGTGTCCCGCTGGGGGCAGCAGGAATCGACGTCGCATCCTGAAGGTCAGATCTGATGGTAGCGGTAGACTGTGACTCTGCAAACTGATATAACGGTTGGAATCCGTGTTTGACGGGGTTTTGAATTTACTGTAGCCATGTGGCGTGATACGCTTGATTCTACAGCTGCCGCAATTGCGTCGCTGGCTAGTGGCCACTACTGCGCTTGCCTTGAAACGGTGAATGCTCTCCATTTGTAGATGCATCGAGTACTCGCCAGTAGGTCTCCGGATCGAGGGTGGGAAAGCTCACGATCCGGCCATCCACGCTCACGTCCAGCAACTTCGCGTCGAGATGCTTGCTCAAACACAAAGGCATCCGTTTCCCTCAATTGGTCGCAGGATATGAAACAGAACGTGGGTATTGGCCAGCAGCGCTGATTTGTGCAGGGTCGGGCTGACCACGCGCTTGCGATGGCGTCGGCAACGCCTACAGCAACGCCTACGTTCGTCAACGTTTAAAGTTAAGATAAACCAGCAGAAAATCCGAGCCAAATGACTCCAGAGCGCCCGTTTCGAATCACCGCAGACGAAAGCGCGTTCGGGATCGTTCGCAGTCGAGACGAGAGAGGACTCGAAGCGGCAAGTACTTGCGACTCGGTGCACGACGTCGGCGCGCATAGTGCAGAGGCGTTCTTTGCCTGACCACGCCGACGCTATTTTCTGTCCTCGTTACAAAGAGCCTTCCCGATCCGTCCCTGGTGGTGACGCATCATGGGATATAGTGGTGCTATTCATATCCGCACTTTGATGTTGATGTTAGCCATGTTCGCGTCCTCGAAAAAGTGCGATGCGTACCCAGCAGTCCAGTGTTGGCGTCGGAAACCAAGACCTGTCCTCGCTGAAAAGCTCGCCTAGCCTCCATCACTGGCACTTCTCATTCTGCGTTCGAACCGCACAGTCCGGTAGTTTTTCATTTTCTTTTTGGGCATGAGGTTGAGCGACGCGGCCTGCTTCGCCAGTTCACCCATGCGATCGACTGCGTCCACGTGCAGCTCGGTCGAAGAAGCGATGCGGCAGTCGATTTTCCCTGCAGACCCATTCGGACTGCCAACGCCTTCTCGAACTCGCGAGACTCGAGCATCGGCAGCGTCTGGGAGGACTGGCAAGATTCCACGCCTTCTATGGCGTTGCAACTTGTCGGCGCGTAGCCTACTATCCCGTGATCGAAGCGGTGAAGGCCCGAGCAGAAGCAGCGCAAGGAGACATACCTACGGTTCCTTGTTTTCAACGGCAGCACGATCCTCCACGACCACAGAAACTCGCTCCAGACGACAACGAACTGCATCCGGAGAGCAGACTGCAACCGCCCGGTCAAGCACGGTTTTGCTGCGAGAGAGCAGCGAGGACATCCAACTTTTTCGGGAAGAGGCCGAGTACTCGGACTATTTATCGGCACATGTCACCGGGCAGCACATTGAGCGACCCGAGGACGGAGTCGTTTTTTACGAAGTTGAAGTGCACTTGAGCAAGCAGCAGTGGCGTGTGGTGCACCGCTTCTCCGAGTTCCGAGCTCTTCGACAACAGCTCATCAAACATTTCAGTCGGGGCAAGCGCCGTCACGCGCCACGTTGTCCGATCTGTGAAAATGTGTTGGCTTCAATCGTGGACACTATCGTTCCGTCGCGGCACTTGTGGGGCTCGCACCTCTTCTCCAGCTCTTCGTTCGACACGCTCGAAGACGAAATGATTGATGAACGCAAAGCTAGGTTTCAAGAGTTCGTACACATGTGTTTGATCACTATTAGAAGTCTTCGGCAACACATCCGAGTACTGCCAGACGACACTGCTTGCGAGATCAGTGTTGCGTTGCGAATGATCGAGGAGTTTCTGGGTCTCACCTTCACGAGGTATCTCGGCTTCCTCGGAGAGCGTGGAATTGTCGACCAACTGTCCGAGTCTTCAAGGCAAAGACTCTCGTTACGACGACAGCAAGATGACAGAGCAGTGTCGGACGTCAGCTTCACTTGCCCAAGTAGGCGATGAAGCCGTTAGACGTGAATGACAAAATGTTGCGCTCTATAGAACTCAATATACACCCAGGTGCTATCACGAATCTATGCGAAGCTTGTGAAGAACTGGCGTAATGGAGCTAGCTCATCGTAGCGAATCTTGTGTGGCGTGAAGTTGATCGATTTGGTGCCGTTCGGACTCGCAGCGGGGGCTTGCTCGATCGCGAACATCAGTGGCACGATCTTGAGCTGCAAGTTCTCGTCGCGGGTGAAGTCGTTTCGCTTTTTCCACTCCGAGTACGAGTCGGCCACTTCCACACGAATCATTCGAGCGTTCTTCGGGGCATAGTGGTAGAAAGCGTACTCGAGAGGCAACTCGGAGTATCGGCAGTACGGACACCACGGCCGGTTGTTATTCCGGAATCGACCTGAGACCATCATCAAAAATGTGGGGGCTGGGTTTTCCTCGTGCTCGTACCGAACCATAGCGTCCATGTAGGCAGCATAGCCATTGACGGAGATGATCTGCTTGTTCTTCATATCGTCAGCAGGGAAAAGCACTTGGGGCTGGTCCGTATTCTTGAACAGGTACCGCAGAAACGGCTCGTCATACAACGACCTCTGCACAAGCATTCCGCTCGTCCTGCCGTTGCGTCCTTCCCACTGCATCAAGCATGGTAAACCCTTGACGCGCAAGTCCGCGTCGTTGTAAAAGTCGTTTTGGTGTTTCCAGTACTTTTCCGAACCTGCGAACACCGTCACCAGTCGGTTGCGTCCCGGGGACTTGGAGAACACGTCGTACACGTGTTTCTTGCCTTGCACGCACTCCTGCGACCAGTCACTCGCTTTGAACTGCTCGTCGCTACACATGAAAAGCAGGAACAACGACTCGTCGGGGTTGTACTGGTAGTTCTCCAAGAACTTCATCGTCTCGTGGTATCCCGAGATCTTCTGGTGCCTCGTAGCAGAAGGAACAACGCCCGGCACGACCTGCACCGGCACTGCATTGGTAGCAACCACCTCAGCCGGCACGACCTGCTGCGGTACTGCATTGGGGACAGCCACCTCCGGTGCCGCCGCGACCTCCTTAACCTGCACCGGTACTGCATTGGTAGCAACAGGCACGACCTGCTGCGGTACTGCATTGGGGACAGCCACCTCTGGTTCCGGTGCTACCGCGGCTTCCGTAACCTGAACCGGCACTGCATTGGCTTCCGGTTTTGGTGCTGTCGCGGCCTCCGTAACCTGCACTCGCTCCGGTGTCTCTTCCACGGGCTGTACCGGCATCCCAGGCACGCGTCCTTCTAGCTCTTCCACTGCCGCCATCTTCTCGAGCTCTCTGGGTTTGTCTGTAGCAGCAGCAGCAGTAGTGGCCACTGGGGCGTCTGTAGGCGGGATCGTCGTCGAGAGCACCACCTTGATGGGGATTTGACGCGCGCGCTCCACACTTTTGCGCTGCTCCTCCATCTGCGCCGCAATCTCCACGTCCAGTGCGTCGTCACTCTGCACGTGCACGGGGTTGCTAGCCTTGCGCAGGTTGCTGAGCTGCTCGGTGGGAGAAGAGCCCTCGAGGTCCGACACGTGGCCGAAGCGCCAGCGCACCAGGAAGAGCAAGTACAGAACCAAGAAGCCGCCGGCCAGGAGGTACCACGGGTTGGTGCGTTTGCCGCCTGGTGCGCCGCGGCGGTGGGGCCGCAGCCGATCGCGTCCGTAGCGAGGCGACGCCATGCATGCACTGGAGCTCGTACGTCAGAGAGTGACTGAACTTGTGTGAGACTGCCGTTTTAGAAATAGATTATGGCATTAGAAATTAATTGTACGACCACCTGAAACCGTCACCAACATGGCTACATGGAATTATTAGTAAGCTGTGAAGTTTATGCTAAACGGGGTTCTTCCAGCCCTGGAAGATGCCTCGCAGTGCGTCCGGGTGGTCGAAGCGCTCGCTCACTCGTTGGAAGGTGAAACTTTTAGCTTCCGTGTCGAGGTTCGCGCGGTACATCCACGGCACGCCACGCACCATCAGCGCCGTGTCTTGCTTCCACTCGTTCGCAGGGTTCTTCCACATCCCATACGAGTCCACCGTCTCCACCTTCACCAGCCTTGAGCCCGGAGGCGCAAAGGCGTAGAATGCGTACTCGACAGAGGTTTCAGAGTACCGGCAGTATGGACACCAGAGGCGGTCGTTGGTCTCCAGTCGGCCTGCAATCAGGAAGACGAACAT
Organism: Phytophthora lateralis; assembly: GCA_000500205.2. Taxonomy (NCBI): domain Eukaryota; phylum Oomycota; class Peronosporomycetes; order Peronosporales; family Peronosporaceae; genus Phytophthora; species Phytophthora lateralis. The sequence continues at coordinate 10,047 of AWVV02002865.1, read as the reverse complement.
CGGGCCTTCAGAGGGAGAGAGCGACGAGTTTTCTCCAGCGGCAATAGCGTCGATGTAGAGGCGGTAGTTTTTGTATCCCTTCAGCAACACGATCTCCTTTGATGCTGTATTCTCCGGCAGGAGCAGTGGGTCCGGAGCGTCCTGGTTCTCGAACAGATATCGGAGCAGCGGTTCGTACAGCAAGCTCTCTTCAATAATCATACCGGACGTAGCCCGCTTCGCCCCGGGGGATCCTCCGTGCCATTGCATGAGTGCGGGGATCATCTTGACCTTTAAATCGCTGTCTCTGAAGAATGGGTTCGGTGCCGACCAGTCCTGCTTCGATCCTGCGTAAATCGTCAGCAGTCTGTTCTGCGACGGAGACTTGGCGAACACGTCGTACACAAGCTCCGAAGCGTCCACACAAACCCGACGCCACGTCGTCTGCTGGTCCTGTCCGTCACCGCACACGAAAAACAAAAAGAGCTTCTCATCGGAACCTTCGGGTGTCGTGTAGTTTGCTAAATACGCCATGACGGCATCGTATCCAGAGACCACGTCGTGTCGACTCGCGAAAGAAGGAGTCGCTGCTGTAGTTGCCACTGGAATACCAGGAGCGCCAAATGTTGCAACTGGGGTCACAGTTTGAGCTGCAGTGGGCTCCGGCGTCGAAACGATAATAGGTTCTGGGGTTGCCAGTGTGTCTCCACGCAGGTTTTGCTGCTCATTCGCGATCAATTCCGGTGTTGGTTCCGCCGTCTGAAAAATGTTGACAACCTGTATATCGACGTCGCCTTCCTGGTCTTCTGTCGTTTCGCGCCGGTAGTCTCCGTCCTGCTTGACTGGCGGTCGATCAATGACCACGGGACCCCTTTCAGCGCTGATGACGTTGGCTCGCAGGTCCGCGTGACTCGCGGCCGACCACAGACGCACCTGGAAGAGGAACATGCAGTACAGCGTGAACACGGCGCCCACGACCATCACCCATCGCCGCCGCCGGGCGCTGCTGGCGGCACGGCACAGTCCTCCCGCTTTCGGCGCCATCCTTGAGCGTTGACGAGCAAGTGTTCGGTTCGCCTGCCACGTACCGCACAATCGGCATCTGCTTTGATTTGCGCCTTTACAATTTCTAAGTATCTGGCCCAGCAAAGTCTCCGCTAACGTTACAACATGTCGCTCACCTGGAGCCTTCGAAGACGCGCTGCAATGCTTCAAGCACGTAGAACTTTTGCTTGACTCGCTGGTATGTGAGTGGTTGACCAGGCGGACCTGGATATACGCGGTAGAACCATGGCACACCCTTCATCGCGAGCTGCGGATCCTTCTTGAACTCGTTCTCTGGATTCCGCCACTCGCTGTACTTGTCGTAGGTCTCTACGAGGACGAGCTTGGCATCGGGCGGCGCATAGGCGTAGAAGGCGTACTCCACCGGCATCTCGGACTGTCGACACCACGGACACCAAAGGCGGTTATTGCGCTGGAACCGGCCCGACACCATCATCATGAAGAGCGGGAACGACGTTCCGTTCTTAGCGTAAGCTTCCATGTACGTTCGATACTGCGGGTATCCCCTCAGCGTGATGATTTCCTTGGTCTCCACTTCTGTTTTCGCCAGTAGATGGTCCTGTTCGTCGGCGTTGCGGAAGAGATAACGCAGCAGCGGCTCGAACAAGACTGACTTGTCCACTAGTACACCCCACGTCGAGCGCAGTGATCCAGGCGCACCGCCATCCCATCGCATTATAGTAGGAATGGCCTTGAGACGAAGGTCATTGTCGTCAGTGAAAGCGTTCCCATGTTTCCAGTCTTCGAGTGGTCCTGCGTGAATCGTCACGAGGCGATTCGTAGAAGGTGACTTGGCAAACGTAGCGTACACCTTCTCGCGAGCTTCCGTGCACACGGGGCTCCAGTCGTCTCGGCCGCCCTTATCGTCGCTGCACATGAAGAACAGGAAAAGCTGTTCCTGTGAATCAACAGGCTTGCTATAAAGTTGCAAGTACGCCATGGTGGCGTTGAATCCAAAAAGTGTGTGGTGTCGCTTCTCAAACGGGATGGAGCTGTTCGATTGCTGCGGCGTCTCCAAGACGAGTCGTGACTTGTCAAAGCGTCTCGATGTCGACGCAATCGGCTGTTCTTGTGTTGCAGCACCTGTATCAGTTGTAACAATCGCACCAGGTACTTGTGGCATTTGCGGTTTCATACCTTCTTCAGCCACGGGCAGCTTGTCCACATCAGTCCACAAGTGGCCACTGTTGTTTTCTATTGACGCTGTCTCCGGCTTAAGTCCCGTGTTTTCCGTAGCAATCGGCAAGTCATCGAACGCCATCCACCTGTGGTTCGTCGTCGGTCTTTCCACCTCGTCCTCTGCCGTGGCACCAATCATTGGGATTTCTCCAGCATCTTCCAGCGGGACTTTGTCATCGTACGCCACAGTGTCCTCCTCCTCGTCCGTACGGAGTCGTGGGCCCGTCGTCGCTGCTGCGTGTGCGTTGTGCGCCTCCTCCTCGCCCACGGCCTCCTGTTCTCCTCCCCCTTTGACCAGCTGCTCGCGTCCATCCTCAGCCGCTTCCTCCGCCTGCTCCTGCGCGTTCTCCGCCCTCAACGCGCCCATTTCCCTCAGCGCAGCCATCGCCTTGCGCATGGCGGTGCCGTCCCCGACCACTTGATCGGATTCCTGCCCCTGTTCCTGCCCTTGGAACGCGTGTGCCCACATGGTGGTGCGCACCATGAAGACGCAGTAGATGACTACGAAGGTCGCTGCTGCTACAAGCCACACGTTCCGGCGCAGCCAGAGGCTCACGCCGCCATGCGAACCCTGACGAGAATTGCTGCCCGAAGCCATTTTGTGCAATTGACATGGGTTTCTAAACGATTGTGATATATTTCTAACAGCAATAAGACCATGCAACTTGCACACGCTTCAACATTCTCTTTTTTTAAAAAAAAGTATGAGCTTTAACCGCTTCAGTACCAATTGACTCGGGGTCGATTGCCCGCTGGAATCTACGTGGGCCGTGCCGTGCGCGGCTTGTTCTTGAAGAAAGTCTGCAGCTTGCCGAGCTCCGGGTAGTCGGGCATGAATTGGTGCACGTTGATCTTGTTGGCGGCCAGGTCCTTCTTGACGAAGCCCAGGAACGGCACGCCCCGCACAGGGGCCACCTTCTCCTGGAACTCGGGCTGCTTGAACGGGTTCTTCTTCTTCTTCCACTTCTTGTACGTGTCGGCGACCATGACGCGCACCATGACGGCGTTATCAGGCGCCGTGTAGTTGTAGTAGTGCATCACGGCCACGTCCGCGCGGTCGCAGTACGGGCACCACAGACGTCCATTGAACTCGTGGTAACCAGACACGAAGAAGAGGAAGAGCGGGAACGAGTTGTCGTACGTGCCCAAGTAACTCATCACCTCCTCGGGCGAGTACATGGTCAGCACCTTGCTCTTGTTGGGCTCTCCCGCTAGGGGCTTGTTGACTTGGAACACAAAGTCTAGCAAGGCCGTGTCCGTGCAGAAAGACTCGGTGAGCATCGTGGACGAGTTGCCACCGCCCTCGTACCGCATGAGCGAGGGGATGTGGTCCAGATAGAAGAGCTGGTTCTGTCTAAAGTCGTTCATGTAGTCGGCCCAATAGGACTCGGGACCTACACGGATCTCCACGAGTCTCGAGCCTCTTGGGGCGCGGTTGAAGGCGTCCATGACGGGCTTCTTGGCGCGCTCGCAGTCCGGGCACCAGTACTTGCCGTCCGCGTCGGCGTCGCTCATGACGAGGATGTAGAGCGGACCCTGCGCCTCCACGTCATACTCGCTCACGAACTTGTGGCCGGCCTCGAAGCCCTGCAGATGCAGTACCGAGTGGCCCAGCACGCGGTTGCGCAGGAGGCCGCCGCCCTCCGAGTCCTCCGAGTCGCCCGACGAGCGAAGCGACACGCTCACGCTCACGAACTGGTACATGTAAGCCATGGAGAAGAGCACGGTCGTGGCCAGCGCCATCTGCATGAAGCGCATGGGGCTGAGCTTCCAGCCCGAAGCGGGCGCCGTCTCGCCCTTGACCATCTTGTTGACAATGTATAAGTGCCGAACCAACTGTAGTGTGGTTCGTCGTGTGGTAGACGTACTTGTTTAAGTACTGTCTAAATTGCTCGTTTAAGTACGATATACAGTGTCGTTGAAGTTGAATTGTTGCTGTACGAAGTTCGTTCAGCGTTGATTTTCAGGTTAGATGTTGACTGCTATTTGCACGCCGACGATGGCGCCGTCTCGCCCTTGACCATCTTGTTGACAATGTATAAGTGCCGAATCAACTGTAGTGTGGTTCGTCGTGTGGTAGACGTACTTGTTTAAGTACTGTCTAAATTGCTCGTTTAAGTACGATATACAGTGTCGTTGAAGTTGAATTGTTGCTGTACGAAGTTCGTTCAGCGTTGATTTTCAGGTTAGATGTTGACTGCTATTTGCACGCCAACGATGGCGCTGGCGTAGAGGAAGCAGAAGGCCAGGAGCGCGAACTGCTCAGACTCGCGCACTTCCGATGGTGAACGAGAGAAGCAGATCGCGGTGCCGGCCGAGCCGTGTACCAGTGCACTGAGGTAGCACTGCACCCAGCGGACCCAAACGCGCAGAGCCCAGGAGCTCAATACGTCGCATATAGCGGATAACACGACACATTGCCGCCGCAGCGGCTCCAGGTCGTTACGCGCTCGTTTCCACTGCCGCGTGGCTCGAGGGAACGCGCCGGGTACAGCGAACCACGTGCAGGTGCAAGTGAAGACGAACTTGAGCAAGCACGCGTACAGCAGAGGCAGCCCCGCAGACGTCTTGGCGAAGATAAATAGCAGTAGGTACGGCCAAATGGTGAAGTCGTGCAGGTAGTCGCTCCAGTAGTACTTGCTGGTAGAGGTAGGAGGGATCTCGACAGAGTTGTTGGTGTTGTTGATGGATGCAGTGCTCACGGCGTGACGCTGGAACGCAGCAATTCTAGTCGAGCTCCGTCGTTTCGCAAGGCGTGGACTACCAGTTCTTGTGTTTTTACTTCCGCTTGAGCGAGGAGGATCAGCATCCGTTATCCATTCACTTGAAGTGTCCGTAGTCAAAGAGAGTGGTTCTGGCAGATCGCCGTTGTGTTGGTCGACGAAGTACTTGTCGACGATGGGCCTCAACCACGTGTAGAAACCGCTTGGATCATTGTTAATGCGACGAAGATGCTCGTTTGACGCGCTCGCTGACGGCTTTTTGAGGTCGTGCTCAATCTTCTCGGCCTCCTTACGGATAAGGTACAACAGGATGCCAGCCATCTTCTTGATCCCGAAATTCAGCATGGGCTTTGGAATCGCGCATTTAGGATCGATGTTAGCCACGATACAAGTGCGCGCTTGCATTCGAGTGAGAGGCTCGATTAGTGCGCGGAATACTTTAATCTCCATGCGTCCGGCACTCCACCCTTGCAGCGTAGGAACCGGAACAAAATTTGCCACCGACGATACGTCCACAGACCCTCCAAGCAGCAAAAGACAGCGGTTTTCATAGACGGCATTGATTCCGAACGCCCGAATGATGGCGTCGCGCTGCAGAAACGGAGATGAGATTGCCAAATATGCCGCTAGCTCCACGTGGCCCATGCTCTGCAGCAGCAGCGATTGCGCGCAAAACGGAGTCCACACACTGTACAGATCCACCTCGCGGATGACAGATATGGTGTTAAATATGTCCACACCGTCAACAAGGCCTTCCAACTTGATCCATACCGAGCCGTCCTCATCGGGTTTCCAGGAGGTGGTCACACCAAGCATTGTCTGCCCGAACTGCCATTCATCGTCGCCCTCTTTATCACTGAATTCCTTCAGTGCCTTTACACCTTGATCTCGTCGCTCTTTGATGTGCTCAAGCAACTCGAGCTCATCGTGCATCGCTCGCAGTACCCTTGTCTTAGCGGCTGCAATGATCTTGTTGGCGCTGCCACTATCTGACAAGAAAGCCTCGAGTCGATCAATCAGGAGGGCGGCCGAGAAAATGCGCTCCGTCGCCTTCAGAAGCTGCACCTGTTGCCACACCCAGTCCATATTTTCCACTGTGACTACGACAGAAGAATAATCTTTCAAGACACAGGCGTCCGCATTCGCATCATTAGGTTGCGTTGTTTCAATGTCAGAACTTTCAGTTCTGTGTTGAGACGATAGACTCTTCCCGCTTCCCCACCCTCGCGACGAAGTTGAGCTCATGCTGGCTGTGATGCTTGCGTCGGACACTCTGCGCTTCCTCCCGAATACGCCCGACAGTCGTCTAGAAATTTTGTGCCGGCCTTTTAAAGAGCGCCGCTTGTTCCCGCCGACAACTGCCATCGCCGCTTTGAATGTCACCACACAAACATCGCCACTGCGACGCAGCAAGTGGGCAATCTCAGCGAAAGGCACATCTAACACGTACGAGTCATTGATCTCGTAGACTAAGTACCCCGCGGGTACGAGCACCCGTTCTGGGCCTGGCTGCGGCAAGGACGCAGAAGGATGTAGAGTGGGTACTGTGTGTTCCGAGGACGGAGATCCCAAAAGTGTCGGAGTGCTGCTACAAGCAGTCAACTTTGCTTTAGAAGAAGCTGGAGTGGCGGTAGGTGCAACAAAGTCGCACTTGAGAACAGCACTCACCGCCGCGTCTTCATCCAGTGGGCGTAACGCACATAGCAAATCATTCTCGTCTCGAGACACGAGGCATCTCAATACATTGTGGGGCTCTTTGAAGCGCCGATATTGAAGAGACGACTCTCGGTCCGGGTGAGTAAACCCCAGTGTGAGTGGCCGTGGCGCTTGCTGGATCTCACTGAGAATGTCTGTAAAATTGAAGTCGCTCACCGACACGCCATTCACGGAAGTCACGAGAAATCCTGGTTCGATGTGCTCGCGGCATCCCGCTGCTTCACTTTCCTTCTCGCAGAAAGCTACAAGCACCTTGTTGGAAAAGAGGTCAGTCTCCAAGTGCAGACCGATTTTCTGCTTGTGGAACGTGATGGCAAAGTCATCGTCCAAGACTGTAGACAGACCATCTACGCTTTGCAAGGCCGCCTGAGCGGATACCACGGAACTGGCATGAGAAAACTCGGACACTGAGGATCGACCTTTGGGTCGCAGCGTCGAGTTGAAGCTGTTGGAAGACGACAATTGGTTGAGGTGAGAGCCTAGGCCGTTGCTTTCAGCATCTGTCGAAAGCGATCTGTATATGGAGGACGGCCGGATATCTCGAGTGGTAGGTGGCTCGCTGCGAGGAGCTTCATCCGCATCCCAATCGTCGCTCATGCTGCTATGCTCGTCCGTTTCCCGGCGCACAAGTCCAGGCTTCCTCTTTGGCCGTTTGCTTCGAAAAAACAAGCTGCTTCTCGGGCGCGGGCTCGTTCTCACAGGCTTTCGCTCCTCGGTCACAGAAGCACCGATCGCACTCTTACTTCCAACAGAGCTTACGCTGCCCGTCACTGAAGCAGCAGCCGTAACAGCACTTCGATGACGCACAACTTGGGACGGTATGCTCTGCACACCATTGTCGTCCAACGTTTTGATGTAATCGGCGTATCCTGAACAAGCCTTACGCAGCTCCGTCATGAACGAAGGCGTCATCGTATGCAGCAGCATGTTCACCACATAGTTTGGAATGCTGAAGTTGGTGTCGTCCTCGTACTCGAGGTGAAAGTCGCAGGCGTTGTTCGAGCTCGAAATGCCGCGAACGCACAATCGCAGCGAGCAAGTTTCCACCCTCACACGGACGTCATTGGCCGGCGCGTTGGCATGGTGCGCGGCCTGGCACAGCACGACGAAAGCCGTTTGGTCCGGGTAGAACTTGACTCGGCGTCGATACACGTAGTCCCGGTTGGCCAGCGGCCATGGCAGGTTCAGTGCGAAGTATAGGACGTCGCTCACGTGTTGGTGCTCCACCACGTGCACCTGATGCACGTTTCTGTCCCAGGACTTGCGATATCGAGCATCCATGAGCGCGTCGAACAGCGTATCGGCCGAAAATGGCAGCCAGCCTTTGGCGTAGTACACGGGCAGGCTCGAGTTCTTTTGGGTCGGGCGGAAGATCTCCACGTCCTTCTCAACGTAAATGGGCTCCTCCAGGTTGGCCCACACGGCGTTCTCGCCCATAATTACGGCGTCTAGAGGCATAAAACAGAGATTAATTAGCTTTTGTCGCGAAAGATTAAGAGTATTTTGCAAGTCGAGACACTCGTACCGTCGAGCTCGGCGTCGCTAAACTCGGGGTCGGAGCTGCGGTGCATGAGCGACGGGCGTTTACCCAGCGCCGCCACGCGCGGACCGGAGTGCGCGGGCTTGGGGGCCTCGAACGAGCTCATGGCGAGCGGCTTTGGGTTGTACCAGCGCCCCAAGAGATCGCAGATCGTGTATTATTAGGAACCATCGCCACGTCGACCTGATGATGCCGCTCTTGTAAATGTATAAGAACACCAATTAGTGTTGTGAACATCAATGCCATGTACGCCACACAATGGAAAACTTCAACAATAGAGATTTTTGAAAACCGGCAAGTTGCTCAGATGAACAATGCCTGTAGTGATGTCTAAGCACATCCGCCTTCACATCGCAAGCCCTCTCAAGAAAAAAGAAACATGGGTTGCAATGGAGCTAGCAATAATACGCTTTGCCAGCGGATTCATGGGCGAGCACTCATCGCACAGAATAATACTCGGAGTGGATATATCGGCATTGCGCCGTAAATCTTGGCACCCGATCGCTTTTACGGAGGCTTAAACATCGAAGGTGGAACGGACAAGAATGAATTCCAAGAGCTTCAAAGGACGCAATCCAAGCACCAACACCAAAGCGTGGAGCTCCGCATCGATTTCCAGTAAGGAGATATAGAGTTCAGGCTCGGCCGCACTCTTCCACAAGATGAAGGCCACAAGTCCGGAAAATGGTCACCGATACCCGCTACGCTGTGGTGATGTCCACGGATCAACGCTGCCGAATAACACGTGAGAAATTCTGACTTAACACGCGCAGTCTGGACCAATCGAGATGACCCACGGGAAAGCAACTGCGATGGTGTCGACTCGAGCGCTCGACAGTCGAGCGCTTGAAGTGGGGGATTTTACATGATCTGCGATCGATATAAACTCTCCGTGGCACGCCCAAGTATATCGTGGTTCGGTCAAGGGTTCAGTGTGGCTGCGTCCAAACTGCTGACGTCGCGTCCACACTGTGGGCACGCCAGCGAGCGTAATCTGGCGCCCTGAGCAGCGCCACTCGTCCTGCCATGTGTCTTGTATGTAGATAGCCTCCGGCCCAGTCTCGTTTGAGGCAACATGCCATCGTTGCAGGCCCAACAGCACTCACCCTATTGGCGCTGTCCACTCGGCCATGAATGAGACCGTGCAACCACATTGTCGTCTCATTTCCTAACTTTCGAGCTCGGTGCAACAAGCGACAAAGTCCTTCGTCATGGCGACCACCACCTCGGTGGCGTTCGCGCCAGTGTCGCTCTCTCAGTCCCAAGCAGCAAGACTCGAGATGAGGATGAAACAGCAGGTGCAGGACGCCCTGCTCGCTCACACCGCCCAAGTCGCCAAAGAAGACAAGCTGGACTCGGACTGGCGCCTCGTGGGTTCTCTTGGCCAGCTCAAGACGTTCAAGACTCATGGCGCAGACACCTTCAACTCGACCTCGTCGTGGGCTACAACACTGGAGAGGAGTACGCGGGCAACAGCCTGCAACGTGAACGACCGTATTAGTGCTGGACCATACACCTGGTCGATGCGTAGCAGAAGCAGCGCTCGCAGCCGCCACGGAAGGCTTTCGCCTACCTACCGACGTACCGTTGGAGCTACGGTTAGCTCTAGAATGGATCATATACGGAACGGATCAGGTTTCTGAACAGACACATGTTTGGTATGATCTGACGTGAGATCTGAAATTGGAAGGTGGTGGGAATACTGCTACTGAAAACAGGGGATCATTCGACAAGATGCAGACGCCACCAGAGGTGCCCCTGGGTGCTGCTGCACAACCCGGCGCTATTGCGCATGGCGGCTCTGCTGCCCAAGCCGGCGCTGTTATTCAAGATGCAGCTGCTCGA
>AWVV02002862.1:0-12293 GCA_000500205.2 Phytophthora lateralis | reverse complement strand
GCCAAGCTCTGGAGGGCATCCATCCCAAAGATGCCCGCCATCTTCCGAACGGACTCGAACTGCGAGTCGTTCAAGTGAGGAAACTCACTTCGATCCATGGTGGCTCAACGCTTGAGCCCACAGAGGATTCAGGTAGTCCAATCCTACCCGCGTAGGCGTGGATTGACTACAAGTGCTACCAAGTGTGACGGGAGTCACACAGCACCTTGCGATGAAGAAGTGCTAGGAGTATACAAACTCCAAGTGAACGGCAGCTCACTAGTTCCCGGTCTGGGTGAACGGTCAACTTGAACAACGTAGATTCAAGAATGGATATATTTATAGGCGAACCTTAAATTAGCCTGCAATACAATTCCTAAGTCACCTATAGTTTAACCTACATATATTATGCATGGATGGCTGTGAGCCATCAACCACGTGTCAGTGGTGTACCACACACCACATGTGACATGGTAGTGGTGTTGGGCACACTATGTACCCAACTCTGAAGAGTGACGGACACTCTTCATGTAACCCCGTTACACAATTGACCAAAGTTTTGTGTACATGGACAGATAATGGCGGAAGATACGGCCTACGACCCAATTGGTTGAACTCATTCAAATTATTTGTAAAAACGCAGCTATACAAAATATATTACATTTCAAGCTATAGTGAATTCAATAATAAAAAACACAAATGATAAAATTAGTTTTTGAACAATACCAGTAGGCCTATTTAATAATACAGCATACCGGGACAGGCTCTATCTTCCTTCGTTATCTGTAGTGTTGTTGCCACTACCGACTTCCTTGGCTTATTACAGTCACCCATGTACATGGAACAACGTACCACTGATAAAACCTATGTACATGATTACCGTAGTTTGACTCTTAAAGTACGATATGTATTGGTGCATCATTGTCCCGTGTATATATCTATCTGTCTATTTTGGATAAAACGTGTACAAGTGTTGGTCTTGTCATCTCCCTTACGGGTCACTCGCACGCCGTTTAACGCGCGCAACTCATCAAATGAACGGCAAGAAAAATACGTAATATAACCGTTATATTACTAACCGTTATAAGCAGAAGCCAGCTGAACAATAAATAATGAGATCTGATTGGCTGGAAGTTATAAGCAGGCGACCGTAATAAGCCAAGGAAGTCGGTGAGCTTGGATGTTACTGTACAACCGGCATCGTATTGCATGCGTACCGGTACTGTTCACTTGACATGGCAATTCCTATACCCAATCTCAAAGCGAATCATCCTGTTTTGGTACAATCTCACAACAAGGATGGGCTCTGTACTGTACATGCTATACTCATGTACATGTACTACCATTGTGTTTTGCAGATTTTTTATCGCTCCATTTAATGCCTTATTGATCGACCTCGACCAGCAAATAAATCGAGGCCATAAACATGCGGAGCTAAAACGATCACTTCGGTGGCGGTGAGTCCCTTGAAGGACGCCAAGATGTCGCCGGCTGCTACGTTTGCGCTGTGCGATGGGGTTTTAGCTTCGTCTGTGCGTGTACTAGCTGCTCCTGCATCATGGCACACCTGTGAGAAAAGTTGCTCCGCCTCGAGTAAGTTCGCCCAGACAGAGCGGCTCGTTTCCTTTCCGTCTTCCACTACACCGTTAGTTATAACAAGTTGTACCAACGCCGCAGGGTTCGCACATTCGGGCCAAATATATCACTAACATACTGCGTACAAATACCATACACATGAATGAGAAAGATAGTATGCAAGTGGTGCATTATTAGCCGGACAGACGGAAAGATGGATTTATTATAAATCGGCCCGAATTGCCGATATCTAAATCCAAACTTGCGAACTATAATTAAGTACAGTAGAGTTGTGCTATCTTTTCACCATCTTCATTTATATCGAGCCCGGATTTTATAATTCGACCAAAACGATACTTAAGTAAGTGAAAACGACCAATACATGCTATTATGTACCATATTTGGTACTCGTGTATATGTTGTACATCGAAGTATTATGTGCGAATCCGTCCGAGCCCCCCCTCCCCCCCCAACTCAGGGGGCCCCGAGTCATCGCAAAAGACTTTTTATTGTTGGAACTGGAATACCAATACCTCTGAAGCTTTCAGTAAAAGGTATCCGTGTACTGGTTGATTTCGTTGTGCAACCTGTCAGATCTGACGCTCCCTCTGTAAGTTACGGTACGGTACAGGTAACCAAGCTCTATTGAGAGCTGCTCTGATGGTACAGTATTAATAATAGCACTGTATGTATCCTGTCAGTACCCTATGGCTCCCTCACCTGTCGCAAACAGGATAAACACAGAGATGTGCGTTGTGCAGCTGTGGGCCACAGCCTGTGGCACAGATTCTGTGCGCAACTTGCACGAAAGCCTGCGGACTTATCTTAGAGCTACAGTACCGCCTACAAGCCTGTAAACCATGTGAAATAGCGGTACAGTACGTACAGTGATTTAATACTTGCTCAAGAGTTCAGCGAGTTGAGGTCACACTTCGCAATTTGCTCTGAAGCACTCAAGACCATCAAGCTCTGCCATTTAAGTTTAACCATGCGGCTAAGCTTCATTTTGCTTATCGCTGCAGCAACCCTTGCTGCAAGAAGCAATGCGGCCATCAGCTCGGCCAAGTTTTCGGTGACCTCTACCGATGCAGTGCAGTCGATGGAAGCCACCCAGCTGAAACACGGTAACAAGAGGTTCCTGCGCACGACCAAGACGGAGCAAGGGGTCGACGATGACGACGATGAACGTGACGATGATAGCCTAGCTTCAGAGGACGAAGAGAGAGCGGCACTGGCAAACAGTATTTCGTTGCCGGCGTCTTTTAAGACCGTCAAGTTGCCAAATTCTCTTCTGCACTCTGCAGATAATGTCCTAGCAGCCGCTAAAGCTCCAGAGATCAACAAGTCTTGGCTGAGTCTCATGAAGCAATTGGACGATAACCCGAAGGCTAAGCAGTTCATTGGTGAGTTCACGAAACAGAAATGGACCACAGAACAGCTCCTGCAAGCAATGAAGATCACTAGGAAGACGGCTAAGGGTTCGGACGATATGAAAGCCGTCTCGCTCCTGCTTCGAGTTCGTACGTGGAACAATCGGCCCGGCATTAAATCTCCGCAAATCGACGATGCCGCTGTCAAATTGCTGCAGAAGGTGAACGATAACCCGGTCGCGAAAAAACACGCGACTGAGTTCTTGGAAAATGACTGGAGTACGACGCAACTCATGCAAAAGCTGGGTATCACAAGAAAAACTCCGAAGAACACGAACGAGGCGCAAGCCTACGTGCTGCTGATAAGGCTTCGTGCGCAAACCAACGTCCAATCGAAGACAGGTGGTGTCAAACCCACTCTGAACTGGGTACCCAAGACGTCGTAACCCTGGCGCAGGTTTAACGCAACAGACGCGAATCTACCAGGTAGTATAATTTCAGTTCATTTTTTGTTTCTCTTCTTGAACACGCTTTGAGTTTTTATTCGGTCAGTATAAAACCTTACTAACCCAAATGCAGACAAGTGACGTTTATCCACATTCAAAGCGTTTAATAATACATGTAGCTGGACAAACTGGTTGCACAATCTATATCAACAATTCTAAGCTTACTTGGGCACATGCAGTTTCAAGCAATGCAAGCGTGACGAAGATTATGGCAGCCTGACGCTCCTGTCAGCGGCGAAACGCGTGACGAAATTCTACAGAGTCTCTATTGCGTGATCATGTTCAGTTGGTTTGATAGGCATTTCCCCTTACAAAACCCAAGTCAAATTTGATGAGAGCCTGAAGTGATAGCTTAGACTACGGTACCTGTAGCGCACGCTATTGTTGTGCATTTGTTCGATCTAAAGATCTCGGTATTGGAGCCTCTTTGCGTGATGCAGTACATGTACTGCAATATCCTACATAAGGTATGCGAAGGTTCTCCTGGCGACATTTTTCAAATTTGGCGAGTCACAGCAATAGCAGGTATACACACATCTCAACGAAAGCAAAAAGAAACCGCAAGTGGCGTTCGTGTTCCGCCAGCTCAACCAAGGCAAGCATCCAACGCAGGTCCAGTGGGAAGCGGAGTGACTTGGGGCGCGAGTTTGGCAAAGGTACTCAAGTACAGCAGCGTCGCATGGATCTGAGGTGAGGAGATCGCCAGCAGAAAGAAGCCTGTCTTTCTGAAGTGGCTCGATAGCCTCCTCCCGCAGCCATCACTTGCGATTCGTCCGGCAGCACGTGAGACCTTGTAGCACCACAACTGGTGAACAAAACGCCATCCACCTTGTCCTTCACCACAGCCACTTGACTTGACAGCAGCGATTGCGCTCTTACTCTTACACTCCAACCTCGCGATTGCCGCTCTTCCGTTGCGTTTTGTTACAACTTAAGACTCTTGTACTTCTTTGCCATGGGCCAACGATCTGGCGCACAAAGTTCATTCCGGTCTGGCTTCTTCCCCCACCGCAGACTCCATCGAGTGTTCACGACCGCGGCCACACAGGTGGTCTGCATCCCCCAACTTGTGGTCCAAGCTGTGCTTGGCAACTCAGTGACTTCGCCTGAACTCATCTGTACACCGGCATTGCAATGTTGACGGCAACAGCAAGATACACAAGAAATCCTTGCCAATATATCTTAACAGTCACGGATGTAACTGATACCCGACCCCGAGGCCACTCGTGTTTGTTGCGAGGATAAGGTTGAACAGCTACGCTGTACTGCGACAACCAAAGCATGATCAAGGAAGTTGAAAACAACGGCAACTTGCAGAACCAAAAGCACTTGGCCAAGAAACGAGATCAAAATATCTAGAATCAAGTAAAGCTGAAGGGATTTGAGACGTCAAGACCTAGAAAATTTGAAAAGCTGCATACGTATGCTCAAAACTTCCATCCTCGCATCTCGGGGAAAAGAAGTGAAACAAAAGTCAAGTTGCCCGCCAAGGTTCCTGGGTATTGAAAGCCTCCATCATTATTGTACGGACACGGGTCATTCTACCACCCTGGTGTCTGTGTTGGCCTTTGTATTGCTGGTGGAATGCTTACCGGGAAAGCAAATTGGGTGTTTTGGATTCGAGTGGCGTTGTTATGATAGGGTTCGCGATGCTTGTTGCACTGATCTCTTAAATCGTGACGTCCCTGAGCTGAATGCACTCTGATGAAAATGATATTGTAATACTCAGTAGCGATGCAATTGGGAATATGTATTTCACCCCACGTTGCAATCTGGCGTTTGAGTTTCTATATTCTTACGGCGTATATATATTAATATTAATATATCAAAATACCAATACTTTGAAGTATATTTTCCCCCTATTACGTGAACTTAGTACTATGGCAGCAACGCTGCTGGTCCCAGCTGTAGAATACTGCTTCGATCTCAGTTTGTCCTGGGGCATATTGGTTTTCGTTTCATCCAGTAGTGGAACTGGGATAGCTCGGGCCCATATGTGCTACTGGTGGAATGCCTGTCGTTAGCTCCTCCAACTGAAGCTCTTTGATTCGAGCGGGTTTGCTGGCATTCGCGTATTTCTTCTGTGGTGTTCTGTGTGATTTTAAAGATTCCTGCCGGGGGTGGAGCCTTTCCAGTCGCTTTCTGCAGCACACTCTTCATTTCGCCGACCTCAGGATCACGGACATCTTCCATCTTGGAGGGTTCACCAATTTTAGGCATAATATGCCTATACCGGCATTATAGAACGAAGCGAGTCGGATCTAACCGAACTTTGGGAACATGTAGTTGGTGTTTATGTGTCCCACCCACCCTATCGTTTTTCAGTATTTTCGAGCCGAGAAGGAGTAGTCAGCCCGAGGCCATGGCGGCGAACCGCACGGCCGACTTCGCGCAGCTGTGCCAGCACTACACGGCTACGAAAGGCAGCGCTGCGCACCAGGTACACCCCTCTATCTTTAATCTGCCCAAGGGGCCCTATGCCGCCGCTGTACTCTGTCTGTATCTGACAGTATTCCGTCGTCTAGAAACCAGTGCACTCGCCACTGCAAGAGAACGCGCAGTTCAATGCCGCAGCCTCCGATATCTCCAAGGAAGTGTACCAGGCCTCCAAGAGGTTGCAGCAGTTGACACAACGTACGTGTTAAGTTGCAGCAATTGCAGGTGGAGGTGCTGACATGTCTGTGGTTGTGTGATGCAGTGGTGCGGCAGAACAACATGTTCAACGACCCGACGCAGACCATCAACGAGCTGGCTGCGCTCGTGAAGAAGGACATCACGGACATCAACATGCAGCTGGACAATTTGCAGGAGTACATGAATAGCAAGCGACAGTCGGCCACATCGAGGCAGGCCGCGAAACACTCGGACGCCGTCGTGTCGCTCATGAAGTCCAACCTCATGGCCACGACCAGAGGGTTCAAGGACATTTTGGAGGTTCGCCAGGAGAATATGAAGCTGCAGCAGAGCCGACGCGCCAGGTATGGCAAGACGGCGTCCAGTGCGCTGGGCAAGCCGCTGGCGTTCAAGGCCCCGCAGCCCCTGAGAAGCAACAATAGCCACACCGGTAGCGTGCAGGAAGTGAACCTGTCGAACACGCTACCGCGTCCAGGATTTGGTATGGGCGAGTCTCCGAGCAACGGGAACACGGAAATCCAGCCACTCATCACCACGATGACACAGGAGCAAATCGTGGCCGAACAGCAGAACTACACCGAGTCGAGGGCCGAAGCCGTGTCCCAAATCGAAAGTCATATTGTGGATATCGGACAGCTCTTTGGACGACTGTCAACGTTGATTCACGAGCAGGGAGACCTCGTGCGAAGGTACGTCCATGTCGTTGCTAGTATTTTTGTCAAATTGAGTTGCAAGTGCTGATAGTGTTGTGTATTTTGCTGATGTGAATACAGAATTGATGACAACGTGGAGGAGTCGCTGGTGAACGTGAGCAGTGGTGAGCACGAGCTGCTCAAGTACTTCTCCAGCCTCTCGAACAATAGAATGCTGGCGCTCAAGATCTCCGCTATCTTATTGGTCTTCCTCATCTTCTTCATGTTCTTCTTAGCTTAAAATCAAAATAAACCACGAATCCAACTACCACCATCGGTGTATCCTTCTTGAACCCGGCGGTTCTCTCTCTGCAGCAGCTCAGCTATGCTTGCTCTCGTGCTCGTCCTCGTCCGGCTTGATGGCGATGAAGCCTCCGAGCGCCATGGCCACGACGGTCGCGCCCTGGGCCGCCACTCGCAGGCGCATGAACTTCTGCTGCGTCACGGCATCGGCAGCGCGGCGGAAGGAGGCCAGGCCGCCGATCAGGACGCCCACCGTGGCCAGGCAGCCCAGCGGTACCAGCGGCTCCTCCCGGCAGCGGCGTTTCATCTTCTGCCAACCAGTCTCCATCGGGAACCCGTTCATGGTAGCGTCTGCGGCAAATTGATCTGTGCGGTCATGCTGTGAGCTACGTACTTATGTATGCGACGCCCCCGTTTTTCAGGGACAAAACCTTCATTTGAGCAGGATACAAATTTGGTCTATACGAAATTAAACGGTTCCTGGAACGAATGTATAGATCCTACGTCCTGAAAAAAACTGTTGCTGGCACAGTAGACCAAAACATAAAGTATTTGTTGGGGTGGTGTACATAATATTAGTGTGGAACACAGCTGGGGTGCGTATTTGTTTCAACAGACCGCATTCATCCACAAATTTGACCTTCCTTCTTAACTGCATGACAGTCTTTTCAGAAGGATATCGGATGCTGCAGTCGCTCGCTCTCCGCCCCTGAATTTTAACGAAGGGGGGCTAAAGGCCGTCCACCCTCCCGCTTTACATTAGCCAAGTGCACGACTCCCTTATCGCCGCTAAGATGCTCCAGCTCCGCAAGCAAGTCGTGCGCCGCGCGCTGCAGACCCGCTCGATCGAGTGGACCGCCATCTCGCAAAAGCTCACGGATCCGCGCGCCCGCGCCGCCCTCGATAGCCTGCGCGATGTGCACGGTCAGATCGCGGCCGAAGCCCGCGCCTTCGTCAAGGAGCCCGAGGCCATCGACTTCGACTACTACCGCTCGGTGGTCAAGAACAAGGAACTGGTGGACGCTATGGAGGCCAACTACAAGAGCATCGCGTTCCCGACCATCACTCCCGAGGAGCTGGACGTCGCCTCCAAGTCGGACGAGCTGCCCGACGAGCTGCGTCTGAACGAGCAGGAGACTGTGGACAAGCTCGTACGCAGCTTCTATTATTGTGCACTTCTTGGTGGAGATAGTGATCTGATGGTGTTGTTTTTGCTGCGTTGGTGCTGCAGTTCGCCCAGCTGAACGAGAAGGTGACGGACTCCAAGGCCCGCATCGAGGAGCTCAAGGAGCTTATCGGCCTCATGGAGGAGACCCGCACGACGCTGTCCACCACCATGGATGAGGTGACCGCCATGTACCCGGAGGTGGAGGAGGAGATCGACGACGAGATCGCCAACCTCGAGTGGGAGAAGGACACGCAGTAAGCGGCTCCCTCCTAGTCGACGACAGATCTTGGTCGCTACAGGAACAAACAGATGCAACGTGGACGAGGAAGCAAGCGAGCACGACTCTCACTCAAAGGGGAAGCAGAGATGTCCGCTTTGGACTCTTAAATGCCAACTCTTCTCAACACGGAAATTGAAGTGGATTTATCTGTGTCTCGCTCGCTCGTCTCGGTGTCTGCAGCTTGAACAAAGTGCCAAACAAGAAGAAACAATCTATTTCGTCGCGCTGCACATGCATTCTTAGACACGAAGATGTTCTTGTATTAGCTCTTTGTTGCGGACGCTTGTTTACTCGCGCATGCGGTAGGCCTCCGGCACACGGAAGAGTTCCTTGGGGTCCTTGGCCATCTCAAAGTCGACGCAAGCGTTGTAGGCGAGCATGGCGTCCTTGCACGTGTCCAGCGCGAGGTTGCCCACCTCCGTGTCGGACTGGCCCTCCGGCTGCTTGCCGTGCTCGTAGAAGCACGCGAAAAACTTGGTCGCCACCTTCTCGCACTGCTTGGGCACGCGCGGGAAGTTGTCGCTCACGCGCAGCTCGTTCGTGTCCGCCATGGTCGCCTACAGGTCAAGGGGGTCGCTGCGATGTAGGGTGTGCGTTGAGTTTTGACTCGAAATCGAACGGCCTAAAAACACGAGCATACAAACTCCAAGACTACGTGTAGAGGTATATTTCATAGACCGGTAAAGCGTGATGGCCAGTGTTGCCCAATGTGTCTTTCATTGTCCTGATTAGCTTGGATTGCCGTCCAACACGTCGGCCTCTATCTAACGTGTCGTGTTCGCGGTCTTTTGTCTCTCTCTCTCTCTCTCTCTCTCTCTCTCTCTCTCTCTCTGGTCAACGCGTCGTTCATCTCTCTTCTGTTTGCCGGTGTCCTGGATGGCCGATCGGCCTGTTATCTAATTGTACGCAACCACAGCGGACATTAACTGCTCAGTCGTCAGCTCGGCGCCAAACTCGACCAGTAAAAAAAGTCAACATTTGATGCGCCACGCCAATGTCCTCTCCACTCTCTCACGAACGCAACAAGAGGCAAGCAATGCAGCATAACGTTTGGAGCGTTCAACATGGCGCATCAATTGCCGGACACAAACGACAATTGCAAAGCTCTTACGTTCCGTCGTCGTCTTCTCCGTCGAAGAACAGGAATTCGGACGATGTGTTGAACGCGACGCCGGAGTCCAGGAACGTCGCTAGAGCGGCGCCCAGCGGCCGACCCACCTGCACAGCCATTCAACTCGCCATTAGCACAACTTTGCACGTGTAACAATTCGTTGGAAGCAGCTCAAACGGCCACGTACAGCGCTGCCGAAGCGGCTCTTGCTTGTCTGCACCAGCTTCTCGATGGCGGCGGAGTTGCGCTTGCCCGCGGCCGAACGCGCTATTGCCCTAGCCACTGCGCGCGTCATCTTGATCCGCTGCCCGAACCGGTAGTACGTCATGGCCGTCTCCTGTCTCGACGGTAGCTGCTGGGGCTGGTGGGCTGGATGGAGACACCCAACGAATTTTGGTGGCCGCATGATGGCCGCGCGCCCGTCAGGTACCATGAAAGCGGTACGCGGGATTTTGATTGTGACACGTCATTGAAGTGGTACAACTCATTAAGTACGAATGAAGCCAATGTTGTTTTTCACGACGAAAAGATGCTGGTACCTACGTGAAAGACATAGAGCAGGTGGCTTGGGTGTTGTATTGATAGGTTGTACGTTTGAGGTATCCTGTGTGCTGGTGGACGTATAAATATGACTCGAAAGCTTGAGCTCGAGTGTGTGTGTGGCTCTCCGACTTGGCCTTGTCTTGGGGCTTTTTCCGGCTTACTTAAGTATGTGTTGGTGACGCATGGGTAGCAGGGGCAAACCACCCCCAAACTGGATCGCTGCAGTGCTCTCCGGGTGGACATTCACCTTCGTGTAAACAAGACCACACCTGCTCGACTGCGGGCTCTTGGAAGTGAAGTTCCTGGGAGAAGAATAAAAAATGTTAGCAAAATCGCGGTGTTTCACAAAGCACAACGGTTGAAAGTACCTCGTGGTAGGCCTTGTCGAAGATGGAACTGGCGCGAGAACGGAGCCCACCCGAGCTTGCAAATGACGAGTCAGTGCTCGCGGAGCTGTAGGTGCTGTGTCGTCGGTCTTTCTTGCTTGTGCCGATTTTGAGCAGCCCGAGGTGCACAGCCGTCACGGACCGTGCGATCTCGTCGCGCGTTGCTCGTGCGCTGTCGGCAACATTCTCGTCATTGTCTTCGTCGCTCTCGTCGCTGTCCTCGCCGTACTCGTAGTACTTGGCCACAGAGTAGCTGGTGAGCCCCACCATGACGCCCGCTGCGATCGCCGGGTTCTCGCGCAGCCATCGCACGCCGTCGAGCACCTCGGTCGGCGTCGGCAGGTATGATGGCGCTCCTATTTTTGTGAGTAGCTTCTCCATTGTCAGAGCTTCACGCTCGACTCGCTTCTTGTCTCGGAGCCGTTGAATTCAGTTGTAACTTGGTGTGAAGCGACTACAAGCACCGACAGCTGTTCGGCGCGTGGCTGAGGTGCGCTGTTGACGCGCCGTCCTCGTGATTCAATTCGGTGCTAGAAACCGCAACTGTCCTGGTGATCCGGGATGCCTATTTCCAGTCAGTCTCTGCGAAGGAAGCAAAAGTTAGCTGCTGCTCTGGGGCACTTCAACATCTGAGCCGTGGACCAAGCAACTGCAACTATAAGCAATAGCTCGCTATAACTGATCACGTTAAAGCAGGCTGAACGTTGACGGACGGACGGCGTTGGGTCACGCGCTTTTGAGCTTGAGTGTTCATGCACCTTATGAGGCAGAATCCCCCACGAGAGATCAATCCGCACCCTCTCGACCGACGTACCGACCGCCAGGAGACGAGTCCTGCGCTCGTCTACTCGAGTGCGGTCCAACTGCAGCGATGACAAGAGATCATCAGCGTACCCCACGGTCACCGGACGATCGCTCGAAAAGGGCAACTTGTCCATGTTGAAGTTGAAGTGGTTCCCTAATCACGAGCAGGCGCGGTCGTCGCTGTCTGAGTTAGACTCGAACCGGTATCAACGTTTGCTAGTGCAGCTCAGCACCGTGTTGAGGGTCGTCACAGGTGTGCATTGCAAGCAAGAGCTGAAGCTATCATCACATGCGGGTGCCCGTCGTCACTTGTAGATACACAAGCTGTAACGGGTCGGGCAGTCCCAACGTCCATTGTGTCATGAATACGACTGGCGAGTTCGGAATTGGTAGAGTGTCCTTCTTTCACAATATGCTAGCTGCACGCCCAGCTGAAAGGACGGTTAGATTTCGTTCCTTTCACCATTGTATCTCGGGTGTGAGCTCCACGGTGAACTTGGTAGAAAATCGGAATGTTTCACAAAGCTATAATTCCGTAGGGGAAACCTTGAAGCAGAAACCAACATCATAATGTTGCCTCGCACGAAGCTGGTACTACTGAAGTACTTCGAAGTATTGCGGAACGACGGGAGAGTTCGAGAGTGATGGTTGAAGACGAGGGTTCGTACTACCATTAGATAGTGTACTCACTTCATTTCAATACTTGCAGGTTGGAGGTGAAGAGATGACGAAGCAAGTTTGGTATCGCCTTTTCGATGCTGCGACCCGCGAAGAGATCCCTCGGACGCAGACAGCTTCTGTGAAACGAGTCGATCATGTCCAGGATATTGAAGACCTCTGCAGCAAGATTCGTGAGCTAGCTGACGACCACGAACGACCACGCAGAGACGTCCTAGTGAATGTTGCGCTCATATAGATGGTGTACGAGAACAGGGCGGATTATGATGCAAAGCAACGGTCGATACCATTCACAGCTCAGCTGAACGAGTTGGGAAATGATGG
>AWVV02002856.1:0-10341 GCA_000500205.2 Phytophthora lateralis | reverse complement strand
ACTCATACTGGTTGGCAGAGGCGAGTACTGGATACTCAGCCTGGGACGGGGGCATCTCTTGCGTTTCCGTGGCGGGGGTAGCTACTGGCCCAAAGACCAACTGCTTGTCGCGTAGGATACGTGTCGGTGTACAGTCTGAACGCTTCACGATGCCAGTGGAAAATTTCGGGGAGCCCTCACCAGGCCAGACAGAGTTGGGTAGCACTCGGGCTACTCCTTCCACATCTTCCATAGTGCTGCTGGAGCTGATATCCGATTTATCCGCATCGGAGTCATTGGACTCCGGCGGGACAAAGTCAGGGTCAGCATCCGGCATGGGCGTGTCTCCGGTTTCGGCGCCAGAGTCCGCACCGGACTTTGAAGAAGCCTGGTGTTTTGCACGGTCGACCTGGTGGGATGGTGATGGGCATGCTTTGCGTTTCTCACGCAATTCTTGAGTGAAGAGTGGCACACTGCGGTTGTACGCACGGATGCGGTGGTTGACCACTGCATATCCATGCGCTCCGAAGTTGATTTCGCGCAACGGGGTTGTCGCATCGATCATCAGCGATGGTGGTGGGGATTTGTGGTTGAAGTAGACACGGCGGCCACGTGATTTCAAACCACGGATCGTGCGACTGGGTGAGAGGTACACTCGGGGCGTTCCGTGCTCAACGAACCAGTCGTAGATTTCGTCGTCCGCGACGTCATCAGGAAGGCGTTGCAAGTCCACGTAATACCAGTTTGAGTACTTCGAGTAGGGCTGAATTCGGAACTTTCGACCACAGATCGTGATCGACTGTCCGCCAATCTTGCTGACGACGGACAGGTCCGTACACACGAAGCTGATACCAGCGTTTCGAATGGGCTTGAAGTCGCGTTGGTGGGGACGGTAGTCCGACCAAACCGACGACTGCGTATCCGATCCGAGCGACGTCATGATCTCTGTATCAGAGAACGTGACGGTCAGCTCGCGCGCAGGGATCCACATGGAGTAGGTTGACTCCGGTGACACCAACTGGGGAACTCCGCGTAGGGCGGCTGCTTTTTTATCAGTAGCGTTGCGGGAGGGGTCGAGCATGGCTTTCTCAGCAGCAGCGAGGGCATCATCGGTGGGTAGCGAAATTTCGACCTGGGGGGCCTTGTTCCGCCACTCATCATGCCATGTCTGGTTACGATGAATGTTCACCATGACGATAGGTCTTGGGCCTTGGGTGGCGACGGCACGACGGCTGGAGCGGAGGTGGGTCGCGGCACAAGGCGGGGTCTTGGGGTCCGACGGTCGATGAGCCGACAACACGACAGCTAGGCTGAGGTGAAGAACGACGACACTCGACTTGAGGGACCGAAGCTAGAAAGCGCAATTAGCAGGTCTGGGCCTGTCTTGATGCACTTGTGGAGTAGCCGGCAAATTGCAAACTAACGTCGGAACACGAGACGCACTGCGAACAGCAAAATGTATCCATTTAATGTCGCCATGGCTACACTGGACATATCCAGCAGAGCGAAAGTTGCAATTTTCAAGGAAATACCCATCTCCTCCGAGTTGTTTATGGCAGTCAACGCGAAAAATACCACGCAAAGCCCGAGAAGCAGCAAACATGTGCCATATACTGGACGGTGGAAAGCTCGGGCCAGAACGAAGGTCTGAGGCTGGCGGGACGCGCGCCGCTCGAATGGATGCACTGCAAACAGTCCTTGGACAATGGGGACCAATAGGAGGAGGCATAGAACGAGAGAACCAAGCTGCCAGAGCATGAGGAGGCGGCGACGAGAAGCTCTGGGGAATAGCGAAATGATATTTCTGACTTGATTAAAGTATACTCAACGTTTACCTATGATAGAGACATCCCGTAAACTGGGACAAGGAATAGTAGAAACGTGGCCGTACCACTTCAACTTGCCTTTTGGTCGATGCTGCCGTTGGAATCGGAAGACTGGAAGAAAATTGTCGCGTGGTGGGCGACGGGGATTGGGAGCTTCTTTGCTGCTTCAAGGCGCAACTCACCGTCGGCGCCGTTGGTCTGATGGCCAGCACTGGGCTCATTCTCAAGTTGGCTTAGTGGAGATCAAGTCGAGAGCAAGCAAGACAATCCAACATGTTTTCCTCGTGGGATCTCGTTCGACCGACAATGTGGCACCCCTTGTCGATGCTGGAGCTGTCCATGATGGACACGAATGCGCTGCCGCAGGTGTCCATGAGCATGCGCAACGTGCCCGGTGTCAGCACGGACGAAGAGTTTTTCAAGGACCTCCCCACGACGGAACGGCAGAAGGAGACCGAAGCCAAGACACCTGAAACCGAGAACCAGCGCGCGTTCTCGTCGTACTCGTTCAGCAGCTCGTCGGTGGTGGACGAGAACGGCCACAAGGTTGTGAGCACGCGTCGCCGCTACGAAGACTCGACGGGTCGTCTGAAGGCTGAGCACGAGCGCGAAGTGCTGGGTAAGCGCATGAAGACGATCTGGAACCGCAAGAACGGCAAAGACGAGGGCGAGCACCACACGACGTGCTCGCAGTGTTCGTCGGATGAGTTCGAGAATCTGTGGAGCCAGACGGCGTTCGGCAAGGCCCAGGAGAAGAGGAGCAAGGAGCTCAAGGAATCGGGCGAAGGCAGCTCGAATGCCCAGCAAAAGCAGGTGAAGAGTGCGCCGACGAACAAGTCGGAGTAGGTGCAAGCTGGTTTTTGATTTTATGGTGATGGGACACAGGAGCAGCGAACCGTGTCCCTCGTGGACTTTGAACTAGCATCGGCGGTGGCAATTCTTGATTGAGGCGGGTAGGTACATGATCAGGTATTTTATCGATAGCCGTTTGCTATGAGAATGAAACAAAGTTTTAACGCTGCAGTGCAGCGATAGCATTCTCTGAGGGCGGGGCCATTCAGGATCTTTGATGCTTGACATGCGGCCGTGTTCCAGCTCTCGCAGATGAACATTGTGGACGACGCAGCTTCTCGCGGACAAATAGATGTGTTTGCGGTTGTTACATGGCAGCAATATTGAAAGATGCACAAGCGCCGCTATGAACGGCGCTGCGGCAACGGGTCACCTTGGCGTGGCACCTGGAAATGGTGAAGTGGCTGTATGAGCATCGAGGAGAAGGATGCACAAGTGTGGGTGTGCACCATGCTGCTGCGAACGGCCATTTGGAGGTGCTGCAGTGCTCCAAAAACCACGTCCACGTTAGTTCAGCACTAGTTCATCTTCACGGGACTCCACAAAGGTTTTCTTGCAAATTTGAAGACTGACTATTTACGTAACCCTGTCGGACTCTTACAAGAGACTCCGATGATCAAACAGGTTTGGTGGTACGTGATAACTATGGTGACTTAAGTGTGGTGTTGCAGATGATAAAGAATAAAAAAAGCTTGTACACCTGAAAGTTACTCTCAGAAATCGTGACGTACGCTTTTCCTTCGCTTCCTCATTCTCCCTTACGAGTTCCACAACTCGTTTGGTCTCGATTCATGCGCCTTGGTCACCTTGTTCGTACGGGCCAAAGGCATGAACGCGTCGACAACCTTAGCAGCACTCCCGACGCCTATGATATGCTTGATCCATCGTTCACAGTTCAACATGACGAGAGATATATCCCTTGAGTTGCTTCGCTAATAGAGCCCGGCAGGCACGTCGTCTCCAAAGGAGCAGCTGACCCTAAGCCAACAGTGTGCGCTTGAAAGAGTCGGGCGGTAGATGAACTGGAAGTGGGAAGGCGGAAGAGCAACGCCTTCATCAGCAGCTCGGGTGCTTCATGATGCCGCCGTACAAGTGTATTTTGTCGTTGCGGCGTAGGACGCCCTTCAGAAGCATCACACCTTCGTTGTTCACCAACCGGGAGGCAGGCTTTGCCTTCTTCTCCTGCTTCGCTTGTTTGTGCTAAGCAACGACATTCTTCGCAGTGCTGTCCTTCTTCTGGTGTCTTTTTGCGCCGGCGATGACGGAGAAAAGTGAAGGAATTCAACAACGTATACGTCCCAGAAACCAATAGTGTCGGCTATCTTGCTGAAGATCATCGAAAAGTACATGTAGGTCTTGGCCGTGGTGATCGATTTGCTGCGGTATGATAACGCATTGGGTCGGCCACGTTACCGTTTATAGGAAAGGATACGGCGGCAGCAGGTAGAGACTCATTTCATAAGCCGAAAGCGCTTTTGGATCAGGCTGGACGCGCGCGAGCGATGCACACGATGGGCGCTGCTGCAGCATAGGACAGTGCTCCACAGCTTGCCGTGCAATTCGTGAATATACAAAAAGTCTGACGTCATCTGCTTGCTGAAGCGCTGCGACGCACTGCCCTGTATGTCCACTTGTGGCTTCGGACTGGCAACACGGCACTGAATGCCCCACAAAGCGGCAAAGTATCCCACCATCGTCGTTCTCTCGCTCCTCGCGCCGATTTCGAGTGAGATCGAAGTGAAAAACGTGAGATGCTAGGCCAAACCGCTGCGCAAGATCCAATGTATTGCCCCACGCAGCAAGCATGAGCAGAGTGCATGGCTCAGTAGCGACGCCTGTGGGTATCAGCAGTTTTTCCTCGTGTGAAATCATCGTCATGAGACGTCCTTGCATAGTTCCAAGCGTAAATCGTATTGACTTCAGGTCATCCAAAAATGCCGCTAACGCAACGACTTGTACATCGTATAACAAAGCAAAAAGACCTGGAGATGAGCGGAACGTATCGCGTGCGAATACCGACTGAAGACCATCACGGAGCCCCTGAGTCCACGATATGATCTTGCCTCCCAATTCATGGGTGAGTATTCCTTCGCTTGACGCGTTGGAGTTGGTAGTATTAAGCAATCGAACAGCATCCAAAAGCATTGGGATCACGGCTGTGTGGCGTATGCCCGTGTCTGACCCTCGAATAAAACCATCGGGGCTTGTAAGTAGCTTTTGGTACGACATATCTGCATACTCGAGGGTGGCGTCCATTAACGTCGTCGTATTTGCACACCACGCATCTAAGAAGACTGCCGCCTTTTCTGCGTACTGCGTTTCACCTGTGATTCGCCAAGTGAGGGCTAACGCAGTAGTGTTGTACGCCATTTCCCTAACAATCCGACCGTCATCAAGCGCACCCAAACTGTGATCAAAGTAGTTTGCGAATACCCGTGGGTCATGATCCGGGTCCAAGGCTTCGTTGCTCGTTACTGTCCAAGGATTCGTCACTTGTAAAGCGCGGTTGGCATCGTTCAAAAGTGCGGAGATAACCTGTTTGCCTCTTTCGGATGCAGCCTCATTTTTGCACTTCTGTATCAGGGCTTCGTCGTAAATGAGCAGTTTGTCGGAGCGGTAAGCGAACACGTTCCGTACCACTCGTTCCTCCAGTTTGTCCAACAAGGTTATCACACCTTTAGCACGCCGCACTTCACGCCAATACCCGGCTAATGGGCTGTTCCCCTCAACATCGGACTCTAAACCTGAGTACAAACGAAGCACGTAGCCCGTTCTGGGTACCGATTCAGGCCCAGTAACGTCCTCGGACATGTTAGCGGAGGTACGTCGCTGCTCCCAAGTGCTCCAGCCCCATCCGTCCCAAACACCTGGCACCCGCAGTCGGACAAGTAGAGCAGTCTTGTCACGTTGCCCGTACCGCAGCTGCTCGTCAAAACGCTCAACACTATCGTTTCGGAAAATAATCTGCGGTTCCTCCCACGGATTCGCCTTGAAGTCACGCGAGAAAATGACGTCATTCTCTTCCGTCAGTCTGTCCATGAACGATACAAAGTATTTTTGATCCGCCGCTGCTGCATCCAAATCGCGTTTAATCTGCGTCCAGGCTTCGCGGGTCAAGAAGCACGTCTGATCCCAGGGCAGCAGCCACCGCGCCCCACTTTTTCTGGCGATATCCCGCATGAAATTGCGCGCCACATTGATCCCCAACGCGTATCGGTTCTTGCTGCCGTAGACCGCGTTCATGTTCTGGTTCTTGGTCCACTGGTCCTCCCCCGTCTGCTCAGAATGCACTTCATCCACCCCTTGATCCTCCACCACCACATGAAACGGGCTCGTGCGTACGTCTCCAACTGGAATGGCAGCTCGGTGAACTGCGCGCCAAACTCCGTCAACAGTTCTCGAAACTGATGCGCCACTTGCTCGTCTGCCAGTTGATTCAGAACCCAATGGGTGGCCAATTCCACGTCTTCGAGCTGTTCGTGTTCCAAAATGAATCGGATATTCTGCACCGCCCTAGCAGCGTCGTGTTGGGGCGGCAACGCGTTGCCAATAGCCCGCACCAACATGTACCGGGGAGGTATCCTCGACAGTTTCGAATTCCGACGAAAAGGGGGCGATGGAGGCTTAGAAAGCGAGGACAGCGACGTCATGCGGTAGGAAAATAACCCCACACTCAGTACCCCCAACGGCAGCAACACAACCAGCCACCGACGCACGCCGCAGCCCCAGTTTGGCAGCATATCCCGTTGATTTGATAATCAACCCACTTCATCTCCGTACCTGAAAGTCGAAGGGTTAACTAACGACATAGATTACTTCGCCCTAACCTCTATGAGTCAAATTAGTCCAATCAAAGGACAAAGTCATTTTCATCCAATCGTTGACCGTTACTAGAGGCTGGCGAATGACGTTACAACGCGAAGATAATTCCTTAGTCATGAGCTCCACCAAGAAGTCGGTCATCGAGCTGCGCCACCCCTCGGGATCGCGCGCTGAGGTGCATCTGTACGGCGCTACGGTCACGGCCTTCTACGCGGCTGAGGAGCCCGCGCGCAACGTGCTGTTCCTGTCACAGAAGGCGCTGCTGGACGGCAGCAAGCCCATCCGCGGCGGCATCCCGCTCGTTTTCCCCGTGTTCGGCGCCGCCGAGGGGTTCCCTAACCATGGCTTCGCGCGCGTCCACCACTGGAAGCTGAGCCAGCTGGACCAGACCGTGGGCGACGACAAGAGCCCGACCGTCGCCACCTTCAGCCTCGACGTGTCGGACGACATGAAGACCATGTACCCGCACGACTTCGCCCTCGTGTACGAGGTCAAGTTGTTCGCCAACGCTCTGGCTACGTCCCTCCACATCCAGAACAAGTCGGACGAGGAGATCGCCTTCCAGGCGCTGTTGCACACGTACTTGTCGGCGGACGACGTCCGTGACGGAGGCGTCGTGGTGGAAGGCCTCAAGGGCCTCACGTACCACGACAAGGTGGCAGCTGTGCAGAATACTGAGGAGAGAGAGGTCCTGGGGTTCGCCCAGGAGACCGACAGCGTCTACGCCAATGCGTCGTCCCCCGTTGTGGTGCGCATGAAGCGCGCGGACGGCCGTGAACAGGTCGTGACCATTGAGAAGGAGGCCTTCATCAAGAGCGGAGCCTCGCAGACATCGCAGGACAGCGACGTCGTGGTGTGGAACCCGTGGGCCGACAAGGCCAAGGCCATGAGCGACTTCGGAGACGAAGAGTACCCCACCATGCTCTGTGTTGAGCCGGGTCGCGTCAGCGAGCAACAGAAGCTCCCTGCCGGGCAGACCTTCACGCTGCAGCAGGCCATCAAGCTGTCGGCGCTGTAGCCTGCGAAAAAATGATTCGCGTGGAAGGAAGAGACTGCGTAGCGAGACGGAGTGCTGGAGGATCGGGATAATGAAGTGATTGTCGTGAAGAAACGTGCTGGCTCTGGATGATTGCCTTGATGGCAGATTTACTACATTGATTTTCTAGGTGACCAGGATGGTGCAGTGAAGCTTTGTCAAGCATCCGGTGGGGTTTTAGTGCCTATTTCGGTGTGTCATTGTTGCCAGGTTGGTTCTGCTTGTCGACTTCAAGCTGTGGCTGCTGTTTATAGCGGAGATCTATGAAACTCACTCATGCACCCCGTGTATTTATTCTTGACACTCGCAGAAGAGCTGGACATTGACTGTCATTGAGAACCAGGAAGCAGCAGAGACCGAAGCGATGAGCTTAAGCGCGCGTACGCACTCAGCAGCGAGTCGTGGCTCATCCAACAACTTGACTCATGGCGGCGGTGGGTCTCGGCGTTACCGCCGCGTAGCACACACGCCTCAGGTGGATGACACGCTGTTCGGAGAGAAGAACCAGCTACTCAAGAGCCGCATGAATGACCGCACACGCCAAGCTGGAAGGTATTTAACCACACCTACTTACATTGAGATCGCTCATGCTAAAACTGTGTTACTCGTGACAGGGACATCGTCGGCGCCCAGTCAAATAGTTCGTCAAACCAAGAAGGAGGAGGGCACGATAAAAAATCTACTTTTGGTGGTCAGCTTGTCAAGCGAGCGGGCAAGAGAGTCGTCACCAGGGCCCCGCTCGTTGTGGTGCCGGAGGACGAGCTTGAGCGCATCAAGGCAGAGACCATGATTCTGACGCCTGTCGATTTGGAGGCCCTGGAAGCGAAGCGTGAAGCAGACCAAGAGCAGCAACGGCTGACATCTAAAGCTCGCAAAGAGCACATGCTGAAACTGAGTGAGGAGGCAGCTCAGCGAGCACCCAAAAGCGAGATTGAGCAGATATTTTCAGCGGAGAAGCGCGAGATCTTGCGTCGAGCCCGGGTGCTGAAGGACCAGATGCACGATAGTGTGAAGCTGATGAAGACTCTCGGCACGCGGGCACAAGCCTTCACGATACGTGACCAGCAGCTCAAGGTGCAAAAAGAACTTGAAGAGGAGCACCACGTGTACGACGAGAAGATGAATACCTTGATGGAGATCGAGCGCCTTGAAAGCCTCAAGAGACAAGAAGAACGTGATGAAATCAAGAAGCAGAAGCGGTACGCGGACCGCAAAGTTTTGGAAGATCAGATTGAAGACCGCCGCCGTCAGCGTCAGATGGAGAGTGCTATGGTTGCCCAAGAAGCACAAGACATGCTGGCGACAATAAAGCATCAGGAAGAAGAAACAGCTGAAAAAGAGAGAGTGAAAGCGCTGCGTGCCCAGCGCTCGATGGAGGAGATCAAGAAGTTCAATGAAGAAGCCTTGCATAGAAAGCATGACGTCCAGCGCAAAATCAAGGAGGAAGATGATCAAGTGCTGGCGTACCAGCTCAAGAAGGCAGAAGACCTCAAGCGTCAAGAAGAAGAGGAGGCCCAGCGGCGTCATGAAGCAGAGCTACGGTGCGCCAAACTCCGGTCAATGCAGGAGAAGATGGCGAATGAAAAGGCAGAGCTGGATGAGCTGCGGGCCAAACGCGCTGCAGAAGCTCGTGAGAGACAGGCTCGTGAGGCAGATCTGGCCCTTGCAAGGAAGCACAAAGAGGAGATGGACGGACTACGGCGTGCTCGCGAGGCTCAAGCGCTGCACCGTGAGCGCGCTCGTGTCAAAGAGGCGACTCTACAGCGGCGCGAATATGAATCAATCATGGTACAGGTCGAGTCGGACAAGGCACACGTCAAGGAGGGAGACGAAAAACGAAAATTGGCGAGCATGGCCCATCGTCGTGTGCTACAGTCGCAGATCGAAGAGAAGGAGCGCTTGAAGAAGCTAACGTTTATCAAGAAGCAGGAAGAAGGCCAGGCCCTCAAGGAAGAATTTGCACGCGAGCTGGAAAAGTTGGAACGGATTCGTCTGGAGGAGGTCGGCGAGCTTGTGGAAGCTGGCGTGAATCCGCTTTACCTGTCGGAGATGAAGGCACTCGTTATTGAGAAGCAGATTCGGTAGATTCGAAACGGTAGCCGGACCAGGTTAACTAACGAAGTATTGATTAATAGTCATTCTGCACATGAGCAACACATTGTCGCGGACGTTCGGAAATGCTGAGCAAGACGTAAAAAAAATTAACAAACGCTACGTGTGTGTGCTTGAGATAGTTCTCTTCAATCGATCTTCACACCCCAAGCTAGCTAGTGCCACCGATAAAGGTCTGCTGGACCTTCGTCTGCGCGTCGGCTGAGTGGCGTTTCGAATGCATCGACAACAACTAACTCTGTATGTAAACAGAGTCTATCTCTGCGACCGTGTGCGCCCCAAACACTATCCGAGCAACACTTTGACGTGCCATCAGATATGGCACGTCAAGTGGAACAACGGCAAGGAGCGCCCCCGTCCTCTAGTCGGCCGGAAGATTCAGATGCGCAGCCTCGGGAAGAAGCGGCGCCGCGCCAGTGAGGACGATGGGAGTGGTGAGGACGGTGACGATGCAAGTTGGTGGGCATGCAGATGATGACGCCCACCAAGCCGGCGAGTAGGCACCTGCTATGGATGAATAACAATGTCTCTCCGACCAAGCTTCATCTTAGTATGGTGCATATTAGCCAATGAGACTGCTCTTTAATTCGTTTTGGCCAATCAAAACCATATCTACAGTTTTTAGCGAATCAAATCACGTCAACGATTTTAT
Source organism: Phytophthora lateralis (assembly GCA_000500205.2). Taxonomy (NCBI): domain Eukaryota; phylum Oomycota; class Peronosporomycetes; order Peronosporales; family Peronosporaceae; genus Phytophthora; species Phytophthora lateralis. The sequence goes on along the minus strand of AWVV02002856.1, from coordinate 62 downwards.
TTTATCCAATAAAAACACGATTTTACGTTGCAGTCGGAAGCTGAGCGGTTCCGACATATCTG
>AWVV02002838.1:0-12810 GCA_000500205.2 Phytophthora lateralis | reverse complement strand
AGTGCTCAATCACTTCACTTCACTCGCCACTAACCTTCGCTTTTGCGTCTACGTCTACAATCCTCTGCAACACGACTCCAAGCCTTCTAACAACCGGTAGTATGTATAATACAACAGGACGGAGAGCGCATCACTGTTTACGTGTAGCAGTTTCCCCTCCTAGCGAGGGGTGGAGGGTGGAAGTGTAGTAGATCATTTAGATTCGCTCAGGACGATGTAGCTGATACTAGGCTTGTAGTTGATAGGAACGCTCAAATGAATGCGTTCAAGCCAGCACTCGATTTCACACTATTCGTTGTCGTTGTTTACATTATTACCACCTAACTTCTTTGGCTTTCAAACGTGTCGTTGAGGACAAGCATGGACTAATGGAGGTATTCATTCGGCTGCGAGTACGGTTGGGTTTCTGGCGCCGTTGATGATGCAACTTGCCCCCTTTCCTGTTGGATCATCGGTGGCTCTGGCAGTTGGGGCATGGAAGCTGTTACTGAAAACCCGAGTACTACATGTACTGGTACTCAAGATAGGATCGCTCGTTGTTTCCGACAAGTTTCCTCAGCGCAAGTTCACTTTGTCACCGTTTTATGTAAGGGGTAACGCAAATGTTCTTGGTACAAGCGATTCTTCTCGTCGAGATCCTTCGTTTGTGGCAGCATGAACTCCTGCACTTCGGCAAGTCTCTTCATCAGCCTGGTTGTATAAACGGCTCCGTGCGGGGTGGCTACTCTGCAAACCCCGAGAAATTAGCAGGTTAATGGCCTGTACTGCTCATTCTTGATGGGGAAACACGTTTGCTTCTGGCGGCCGTGTGAAACCTGCGATATAATACACACTGCAGCAATATATTTCGTGCTGCTCTATCCAAAGTCAAAACCGTGCAGACAACGTCGAGGAGAAGCCCCTCAGCACCTGAAAGCAGATATTCGAGGCAGTCTCCAAGATTTACTCTAACTTCAGCGGAGACAATCCAAAGCCAATGAATTCGGCCGCTTGTCTAGCAATGGCCCGGCGTTTTTCCAGTGGAAAACTCGCATTCAGCGTTTTCAGCCAACCGGAGCCTTTGGTTCACAATTGTGAATCACAATAGAATAGACCACGTCAGCGTCAAGCACCTGGGCATCATGGCGGTAGGCGCCTTGTTCCTCCTCCTTTACTTCCCAGCTATTAACCCCCACGTATCTCTGGCCAGGCCGCACACGACCCGAAGCGCGTGATCTACCTGGAGGACGACGCCTCGTACGACAAGGCGCAGTTCCTCGTGCCGCACCACTACCTCGAGAGCATCGAGTCGGTGCTCATCCCCAAGGGGCTCATCGAGGACCGCGTGGAGAAGCTGGCGCAGGACATCCGCTACGCCTACGAGGGCAAGACGGTGCACCTGCTGTGTGTGCTCAAGGGCGGCAGCGCCTTCTTCCACGCGCTCGTGGACAAGTTGCGGCTCTTCCACAAGTACAACAAGTGCGACTACGTGCCCTTCACGTTCGACTTCATCAAGGTCAAGAGCTACGCAGGCACCAAGAGCACGGGCAACGTGGAGGTGTCGGGCGCCGACCTGGCCAAGTTCAAGGGCAAGAGCCTGCTGCTGGTCGAGGACATCATCGACACGGGCAAGACCATGTCCAAGCTCGTGCCCATGCTGAGCGAGTACGAACCCGAGTCGGTGCGCGTGGCTAGTCTGCTGGAGAAGCGCAACCCGGAGAGCTGCGGCTTCCAGGCCGACTTTGTGGGCTTCAACATCCCCGACAAGTTCGTAATCGGCTTCTGCCTCGACTACAACGAGGTCTTCCGCGACCTAGACCACATTTGCGTCATCAACGAGACGGGCATCGCCAAGTACGCCTCGTCGTCGTAAGCCCCCCTCTGTTGGCCAAGCTTTCTGCACATGCACGTATCACCTCACCACTGTCTCAACCTTGCTTCTATATATTGTGCGTCACTGTCATTTAGCAATAGCTTCAGCTGCGTCTACTTGCTCTGGAATTGTTCGGGCGTCATGGTGCGGATCGTGAGGCCGTGCATGCTTTTGATCTCCGTCTTGAGGATCTGAGACAGCAACAACAGTGTCAGAGTGCCAAGTATGGACCAATAGCAGGCAGTGGTCGCACCTCGTTCACCATGCGGTGCTGCTTGACGCGCGACTGGCCCGCGAACTGCGCGGACGCCACCTCGATGTCGAACATGGAGCCGCAGCCGCCTGACACGTCCGAGACCTTGACGTGCACCGCCTCCAGTCGCTTCTGCAGCGCCGCGTGCATAGCCTGCTCCGCCTCCGAGCCGGCTCCGTCCGCGCTCGACGCGAACCCTGCACGCCCCACAAGCGGGCGCTTGGCCGCCGCCATCATCCATCCCCGCACTGCGCTCAGCATCGTCCCTTGGTTAGTGACGAACCACCAGCACTAATGATATGCGATTGGTTGAAATGAAACACTCCGTTTTAGTGACTTGCCATCGCTTTAGTGTCTTGACAAAATGGCGACGTCATTCCGGATCGACCACGTAGCCGCAGCTCCGCCATGTTCTTCTGCAGCGGCCCTCCGCGCGCCTACGCGGCGTCCACGGCGCGCGAGCGTCTGGAAGACGTGGATCTAGCTATGCACCCGTCGCAGCGCGTGTTTGCGCGCGTGACGTCCGGCCGGGTGGCGCTGTGGGGCGCGTCGCTGGAGCTGCCAGAAGCCGGCGGCCGGCTTCTGGCGCGCTGTCGCCGCGGTGGACAGCACATGGAGCAAATTAACAGCGAATCAGAGGGCGAGGAGGACGCCGATGGACGCATGCGAGAGAGCGTGCAGCAGCAACTGTGGGCTGCGTGGGTCTCGGGGGACCGCCTCGCTGTCGTGGAAAAGGGGTCGCAATCGGTCGAGTTCTACGCATTCGAGGGACTGCACTCGCTGTTACTGCGCGCGGAGACACCTGACCATCACTCTCCAGAGGATGTCAACGCCATTCTGGACCAGCCCGCATTTGCAGAGGAAACCGAGGGGAAAGAAGGGGTACCGGCAGCTTCCAAGTCACTTCAACTTGGCGCCCAATTCGTCGAAGACTACCCGTTGAACCAGGGCACGTCGCAGAGTGATTATGAAGACGTGGCAACCTCCATGAGCGCCGTACCTGGCAGCAAGTACCTGTTTGTGGGCATGGCGAGCGGCATGATTTGTGTTGTGGAAGTGGCCGACGCCGCCGGCGCAAGGGACGGCCAGAGCTCGTGGTTCAGCACGGCGGACAACTCCGCCAAGATCTGGAAGATTGATGTCCGCGCGCACTTGGCGGTGTCCGACGACGCGGAGCCGCCGACTTGTTACGAACTCACGTGTGCAACGTCCGACTTGGAGTCGCAGATTGCGTCACTTTATCTCGTTGCGAGCTTTGCAGGAGGTAAATGCTTCATCATGTTATTGTCGCCTGCTAAAAAGAGCATTGACCAGTTGCTGTCGCTGATTAATACGGAGAGGGACAGCAACACGGAGACGGCGGGCAATGGGCGTTGCACCACGACGAGTTTGGATGCGACCGCGTCGAGATTGGCGCTGGGCTGGTCGGACGGAGGGGTCTCGCTCTTCCGGTTGTCACTCAAAAAGGTGGAGCAGACCGGTAAGACGAAACCTGCAGCTGCTGAGGACCAGGTGCAGTCGGCATTGACGCTTGAGCCGATTCGGGAGCTGAGTCTTGTGGCGTGGGGATACTCGCCGGAAGATGTCGGCTCAGTCACGGCTTTAACGTGGTCGCATGATGGACGAAGCGTTGCGGTGGGCTACGAACTGCGAGGGTTCTCGCTTTTCTCCACCGACGGATGCCGCCTGATGTCGAGCTTGCCGCAGCATAACCAGGAGCGACCAGAGAAAATTGACGAGCACAACCTCAAGGAAGTGTGCGCCTTCGGTGTGCTTGCTTTAGTGTGGACGCAAGAGAGCAATTCTCTGATTGTTGTGCCTCGTGGAGAGCAGTCCACTCAGCTGGTCCAGCTGCCAGAAGATGACATTCTGAGAGAGGTCGAGGAGGAGGCAGACGTGGAGCTGACCGACGCGTCAAACTTGTTCGAGACGGTGGAGGCAACGGTGCTGAAAGGCGAAGACGGACTGTGTTTATCGCTGTCGGGTGCACCGGGCCGCTGTGGTGCTTGGGTCCGGAGCGATAAAAGTTTCACTAAACGAGCGCGTGATGGCGGTGCCGGCCCTGCGGAGACTTGTGGCCAGATTCAGGGTGGTGACTTGCTTGTGGGCATTAATGACAACTTAAAGGTCGTCAACTTTCCGTTTGAGCAGATTGTGAGTGAGATCAAGGACCTGCCGGACAACGAAGAAGTGGTGCTTTCATTTATGCGACTACAGTGGGAGCTAGTGTTCCCGCTTGCTGTCGAGGCGCTATCCTCGTCCGAGTTTATGGATGCGCACGGTATTCACATGCTGGACGATGAGAATCTGTGTATCCGGGAATATGCGCTGCGAATGCAGGCATTACATGGAGATTGTGATCTAGAAGTGCGCCCCCCTCTTATGGAGTTCGAACGCCGAGCAAAGTTTGACGGCTGGGAAGCGATTCAGGGCACCTCGTCTCGTGTTGCCAAGCACAAATATGTGAAGTTGTTGTTTGCCCTGTTTCCGGTGTGGAATCCAAACCACTTTTTGAATGCGATTACCGAGTACGGGAACGCAGTACTAGCCCAGAAGCTCTACCTCGCTAAGCAGAAGAAGCTCAGGGAGCTGCATGCTCATCGTGAACTTGTGAAAATGCGACAGAGGCCGGTAATGGCCTTCGCGGAGTTTGACTTTGCTAAGACTGTGCCACTCTCTGGAGGAAGATCGTCTCGGCTGGCTTTGCTTGAGAGCAAGACTGTTCGCTTGGTGGCGGCGCCATCGCTTGACGATCCATGCGCAGTAACTTCATGCGTTAACTGGAGTGTGCCTTCTGAGTTCGAAAAGTGCTGCCCACTCCGTCTCGTGGCTTTGAGCGCCAGCGGGAATCATATGGCGGTTGCCGGACAAAGAGGCTTTTGCTTGTTGAATGTCGCGACAGGAAAGTGGCGAATGTTTGGAAACGTGAACGATGAACAAGATATGTTCGTGTACTCGTTGCTATGGATGGGCGAGGATGTAGTCGTGGTGAATTTCACGCGATTTAGTGAAAAGCACCAGTCACTGCATTTGCAAGCGTACCCAAGGAATCATTTGGATGAAGAATCCATTTTGGAGAAGCTTGTTTTCGCACGTGAAGGCGAAAATGCTGCGCGTAGTCGCGGAGCAGCGGCGCTGGGTGGACGCTTGATTGGTGATGATGCTGACGACTGTTTTTTTATCATGGATAGCGACAATGCACAGAAGAATCTGTTCTGTGTCTCCAGGAGTGAGCTGTGGTGCTTTGATCTGAAACATGGAGGTACCGTCAAACAAAACGATCTCAGAATGGAGATTCAACTCAAGCGGCAAGTTAATTTGCCGTCTCGGGTGGTCGAGTCACAGCCTGTTGGTACTTGCAGGCGAAACTCTATCTTAGACTTCGCTGTGCTACCGCGGTTTTTGCACATACAAGACGAAAGATTAAGAGAACAGCAGCAGCGGAAGTATCAGGCGGAGCGCGAACACGAGCAGGATGGAGAAGGCTGGCTCTCCAGTTTTGTCAATATGCTCGTGGGTGGCGAGGTACCCGACCAGTATACTCCTGAAGAAGTGCTACCGCGATTCGCATTCCTTGACAGTGCAGGTGACGTAATTGTCTGGGACCCAGAGAACCGCTCGCAGCGACTATTGTGCTCAAACGTAAGTACAATGGCCAGACTGTTCGTGACCCCGCAGGCTTGTGCGTCGTGGCCTGCACCGTGCAGGCTCATTTACGGGTTGTACGGCCCCGAAGGCATGAAGGTGTGGCTGCCGTTGCTGGACGGAGTCTACATGACCCACACTAAAGCATTCGAGCAGGACATTCGTCGTCTGGAGACCTTTCTGGCTTGTCATGACCCGCTTCGTGCCAAGACATACGAGATTGAATTTGGTACAGCACCGCCCACAGCTGAGATGTATGAGCAAGTCATCAGCGAATACGGAATCGCTCTGGATGGCTTCCTGTCTAGTGGTACTGGAGTTGGTGTTGGAACAGGAAGAATGCCTCTCACGGATGGACATTCCAACTTACGTGGTTGTGTGACGTCGGTGGACGATCCTTCCGCGAAGGACGGCATGCTGCGGTTTGACTTTGACGTCAAGGTGCTGGGTGCCGAGCAGGCTTTTGGCCTACTCGTGGGTGTATCACAGGATGTGTATGTTCCGTCGGGCGTGCTCCTGCCGTGCTATGATGTGTTTGCGCGCGTGCAGCCCATTTTCCACACGCTGTTGTGTTTCCTGGTACAGAATGAGCAGCTGTCGTGGGCGCGTCTCGTGCTGGATGGCGTTCGGAAGCAGTTTGCCCTGTCGACGCCGACGCAAGAGCTTTTCCTCCACTCCATGCTTGAGGCCTGCTTCGCTAAGCGGTGTCCAGAAGAGAAACTACACACCTCTATTCAGCTCCTGCGTCCTGGAGATAGAGAACAGCAGCCAGAAAGTGATATCGCGGAATACTGTGAAATCGTTGCGCATGTTGCGCGTAAGAGCGAGCCTTCACGCTTGAAGATGTTGTTCCCCGCGGCGGGAGACCCGATGGATCTACTCGCGATTTGCCAGCAGCGATCTGAGCTGCGAACGGCTGCCAACTTTCTGCTTATCCTGGAGGAATGCTCGACAGTGTCGGGCTCGTCCTTGCCTTTGCGAGTGGAGAGTGCAGCAGAACTGCTGAAGCAGTGCGTCGACCAAGAGGAGTGGGTGCTCGCGCAGCACGTGGTGCGCGTTGCCCGCGATTGGGAACACCCGGCGTTTGATGATTCTTCGTATTCTCACCCAACCCCGCCCGAGGACACCAAACACAGCATTGACGAGCAGTTAGCCTCTTTGGTGTGGGATAATCTAGTGCGCGGCGAGTATGAGCGCGTGGTCTGGTGTGTCGAGGATCTGCAGGCGAAGCTCCCGCACAAGTCTCCAGAGGAGCGTCAGCCAGAGGAGGACAGCGCCACGATTTTAGACCGACTGTACCAGATCTTCATCCAGGGCAACAAGCGGAGACAGCTCAGGTAAGATTCACTTCGTAGTCCTGCAGATGGGTATGCAACAACTAACGTATCTGATGCCATCGTTTGCGACCTAGGATCCTGCTACAAGCTGTGACAGAAGCGCACTACGACGAGTGGGTCGCGCGCATCAAGCACGTGATGGAACAATGAGGAGGTTGATTCAAGTCCGAGCTGGCAGTTCCAATCAGAGGTGACAGGTCGCCAATGCACATGCTACTCGGCCAGCTGGACGCTTGGAGGGTCTGTTAACTGGTAGCTGGAGCAGCTCGGCCGCTCTTTCTTGTAAGTGATGCGTGTCGTCTTGGCGTGCCTAGAAGAATGAAAACTGGAAGACATTTAGAGGGAGCTTACAATTATTGGGTACAACATTCTCGCGAAATAGTAAATTTGGTGTATTATTTCTGGATAGGCTCAAGTGGGTATGGTACCATTCCAACGAAAACCGGTAGCACTGTAGAGCCTGGATGTTTGGTCGGACAGGTGCTGCCTAACACTAGTGATAGGCTCGGACGGACTCGCACACATTGGCGAGGAACAGCAACGGGAAGTCGCGGTCGACTCGACGCAAATCCAGCGGCGGCAGGTCTGCAATCTTGCTTCGGAAGCCGTGGACGCGACCCGCCAACGTCCCCGATCGCTGGTGCGTGGCTTGAGGCCGAATCGTCTCACTCGGACGACGCGGCTGATGAGCGGACTGGATGATCCGGGCTCGCTTCTCCTTCAATTGTTGTAGACTGACATCAAACGCTTCCGCCATGAGAGAACGCAGTGGGTCGCTTACTTCCGGACCCTCAACGCTTCGCTCTTCCAGCAGCGACGACGCACGTCGCTCCTTGAGGTCGGCGATGCGTCGGCGCACGGACGACAGCTGCCTGTACGGCCACTTGTGGATGCGGTTGCGTCGGCAGATGCGCTTGAGGGCCGCCTCGCATACTCCGAGTCGTTCTGCCGCCTGAGCAGAAACACACCTCAACGTCGTGTCTGTCACTCTCACTGCTTCCAAGCAACAAAGGGGGAGGGGTCTAGACATGATGCAGCCTAACTACTTCTAGTCGGGTGACTGCAGACGTGAGTGCTCACCGTCTTGAGCGGCAGGTGGTAGACGGTTTGCAGTTGCTGCACGTCGAAGTGGATGCGCTGTCGGCGTCTCGAACGCGTGGGTCCCTCGTCTTCCGAGTCACTTGGTGCCGTGTCCTCGTCTTCTTGTTCGTCGTCGCTGAGAGCTGCTGCATCTTGGTCACTGTCACTGCTGCTGTCATGAGCAATCGACGCAGCTTCGGGAGCAGCAGGTGAAGCCTCAAGACGCGGAGGCCTCATGGAGCTCATGCTGCTCTACTTGTTGGCGAAAGAGTGAATGTCCTTGAAGGAGGTGAGCTCTCGTCTGTGATATTCGTCGACCAAATAAGAAGGCTCAGAATGAATAGGTGCTCTTGTTTGATCACACTCTTGTGTTCGACTCTCAGTCCCCAGTGCTTGGATTTTTGTTGCTTATTGAGCCTGCCAAGTACCAACTTACCGCGATCACGTGGCGCCTAAGCCCCAGAACAAAAGCACATGTACTCTATTAATAAACGTACGTGAGCAAATCTACTTGCTAATCGCGAGTATAATTCCAAATCAACATGCCGCCCCACACGGTACGGGGGTTACACTCGTACTCGGTATACGGTCGTTCAATTTTGAACAAGGCGGATCCGAGACTAGGATATGGGTAACATTACCGGGAGTTTTTACTAGACTTGCGACCCAAGTGGCGGTCTAGCGCTGATGCGAGCAGGCTTAGAGCGATGATGGCCCAAAACAAACTTGTCTGTGGTCGAAGGTGCGTGCTTAGCTCCAGTTGGACGTGTTTTTAAATTTTCTTTTGATTGCTGTCACTCCGAGGTACGTGTATGTCGGCTGATGACTTGAAAAAAATTGCTTATGATCACCATCACTTTCAGTTCCTGGTGGGATGGTGGGTGCATTGTGTCGTCCCGAACAGCCTGCTTGCTTTTAAGGTCCCATCGTCTCGGATAAAAATGCTATAGTAGACGGTATAGGTACTGCGTCAGCGCTATCTAGCGTTCGCACGTACAGTAACTAAGTGACTCGAGGAACTATTGCTCTTTCATTCACCCTTCCGAGCCCGTCTCAGTCATTCGCAAGAATTTCGGGGCTTTCATTCGAAGACTGTTGGTCGTTTGATTTTCTCCTTCGCGGTAACTATAATATAAGCGATTGGTGCAGAGCTGGGTGCGAAGCCATTATTTTACGGAGAGGATCACAGATTTGACCTCGCTGTTGAACCACAGTGTCTTAATTCCTGCTAAGCTTACACTGTGCTCATTACTGTAACCTTTGTTAATGTGTGCGGTGGCCTCGGCGAAACCACTGTTGTTTACGAGGCTCTCGTAGGACAGTTTGCGAGGACCCGATACATATATCTCGTAAGCACCGCATGACAAATGTGACTAGATCGATCGATACCTCAATGGAGGCATACTAACCGGGTAGTAGCGAGTATAAGCAGCATCCTCACGTTAGAGAAGAGTAACACGTGTACATGTATGACCGAGGTCAAATCGCGGCTGAACAAACGAGAATAATCCAGTCGTCATTGTATCTTAACCCTCAGAATTCCTCGCTAATGCAATGTAGAGAAGACTCTGGCGAGCAACACGTGTATTTGCATGACCAGGTCAAATCGCTGCTGAACGAACGACAATAATCAAGTCGCGGTTGTATCTTAAGCTGTGCCTTAGAGTGCCTCACCAGCATATGAATAGGGCTGCCTGTATCTCTCACACCTTGCTCATGCTCGAGGCCTTCATTTTCCAATCGACCTTCAGCAGAAGACGACGATGAATTTTCTGCGACTCGTAATTGTTGCCTCAGGCTTGCTCGCTTTCGCCAGGGCCGAAGAACTGGATTTTGACAGTGTGGTGCCGTTCACGGAGACGAAGGCCTCGACCGCCGAATACTCGCTCGCCTTGACGTTCAAGCCCCAACTCAAAATTGTGAGTGGCTGTCATCCGTACCCCGCCGTCGACTCTGAAGGCAACACAAACGCTGGCGTCGGTGTCTTCAGCTTCAAAAGCTGTGAGGGGCCTTCCCTTGGTTCTCAAATTTACGGCCGCGCGACAACCTACGAGGATTCGTATGCGATCCTGTACTCCTGGACTTCCCGAGAGACCGCAAAGGCACTTTCGGCCACCGCCACAGCTGGGAGCACATTATTGTGTGGATCGAGAGAACCAGTTCTACGAAGGCAGCACTCTCGTCTGTGTCGGCATCGACTTCGGACGGCAAGTATTTCACGATTACCCCTCCTGATACTGACATGGTTTGGGACGATACCAGCGTCAAGATTCAATACAAGGCAAAGACGTTCAGCCACTACGTAAACGTATCAACGGAGTCTGGCGATTTCCAAGACTTGGTCATGTGGGAGGATATGTCGTCTGCAGCGCGTACAGCACTGAACCTCAACGACTTTGGTAGCGCTACCGTGCCGTTCAAGGAAGACACCTTTCTGGACAATCTCAAAAATGCGTATCCGTGGTGAATAGACAGCTAAATGCATACTTCGACGTTGAACATTGCAAGCTCCTTCTGTGTTTAAGTTGAAGTAAGTCGGCGATAACATACCGGTATCTTAGGATTGACCTAGTTGACTGCAAATAACCGAAGGTGCGAAGTTTTGAGGTGGACGGATCTCCGAGCGTGCATACTCGTTCCTTTGGGCACACTTCTAATGGTGGAATACACACGGTTCGCTTATCTGGGAACCCAAGCAGTCACACTAGTGTGGTGTAGCGAATTGACCGGACTTGCCGCCGCCGTTGCTTTCGAGGTCAGGCAGTCAGAATCCTGTAGAGAAGTGTGCGACAAGGCGCTGATTGGCCTAGAAGGCCCGCGGCGGAGTGACAAGGCACAAACGAGAGGTGATGTACGGCACACCAAGGTTTAGCGAGCCGGAAAGATATCCGGGCCGTGCCCATTGAAGAGCAGTTACATCCGGAAGATGTGTCGGACACGCCTCCTGAAGCCTCACTGAGCAGTCACTGGGAACTCAGGAGTTTCCCAACGGACGAGTTCACATTAGACATTTGTTTTGAAACATTTGAAACCATAGTATAACGATAAGCGCCCGTAGGGTGCAACAAACAGAGCAGATTTCCTCCTGATCGCACAAGAGTCAAGTCCGGCTGCGGTAAGTGTCCGTAGTGTCTGGTCTCGCTTGATCGCCAGGATTATGCCTGCCGGTGGACACGTGAGCTGATAACTCAAGTGTTCATCCACCCGGCAAGTCCAAGAGTAGAGCTTGTGTGATTAATTTGCTGTGTGTTGCAGAGAACGAGAGAGCTCGCTCGCCTCATGAGTGCTACAGAAGCCTCCTATCTATCTACCCGTTGGAGCTTTGCTCCGGCACCCTCGCTTACCGGCTGAAAAGTCCTGGACCCATCCTTATGAGGGCCAGCGAGGTTTGACTTAGTGTGTGTTGCAGACTAGCCTGGGCTCGTGGCTAGTGCTGTTGTATTAACTGGTTGTCCTGCTGACAAGTCGGAGTGCGCAGGGTCATTAACCGACCCGGTGCTAGGGCTGAATCAAGGCCTTCAGGTCGGAAATTCGCCCGATATTTATCTCGTCTTTGCGGTCGATGTAACGGGGTTACATGAAGAGTGCCCGTCACTTTTCAGAGTTGGGTACGTGGTGTGTCCAACATCACTACCATGTCACATTGGACGTGTGGTACACCACTGACACGTGGTTGATGGCTCACAGCCATCCATGCATAACATATATAGGTTAAACTATAGGTGACTTAGGAATTGTATTGCAGGCCAATTTAAGGTTCACCTATAAATATATTCAGTCTTAAATCTACGTTGCTCAAGTCAACCGTTCCCCCAGACCGGGAACTAGTGAACTGCCGTTCACTTGGAGTTTATATACTCCTAGCACTTCCTCAGTGCAAGGTACTGTGTGACTCCCGTCACACTTGGTAGCACTTGTAGTCAATCCTCGCCCACGCGGGTAGGATTGGACGACCTGAATCCTCTGGGGACTCAAGCTTCGAGCCACCATGGATCGAAGTGAGTTTCCTCACTTGAACGACTCGCAGTTCGAGTCCGTTCGGAAGATGGCGGGCATCTTCGGGATGGATACCCTTCAGAGCTTTGCGGCAGCAACGTCTGCCGAGCAGCTCGAGCGCGTAAGCGCTTTCGACACGTACGAGCGAGGGCTAATCGCCCATGTACGTGGGAGCGTACAGGCACCTGTGGCTGAACCGAAACCGGTTCACCCCAAGCCTTTAAGGCTGAAGGTTAACCCTTACAAAGGAAGGAAGGGGAAAACCCTCACTTCTAGGTCCGAGAGGTAGAGCTCGCTATGGACGCGGCTCTCGTCTCGGACGAGCGACTTCGCGTCGCTTTCGCTCTCTCTAACCTTAGTGGTCGAGCTAAGAGCTGGGTGTACACGCGCGAAGCGACATCGCCGGGATGCTTTGCATCCTGGGCTCAGCTGGGCGAACAGCTTCGAGCCGCCTTCCTCCCGGCGAACTACGAGTACCGCCAGCGCTCACGCTTCCTTGCCTGCAAACAAGGGAGGCGTGAGCTGCACGAGTACATCCAAGAGGTGCGGGAGCTTACCGCGTCTCTGGTGGGAAACCCCCTCCATGAACACATCAAGGTGACGGTGTTCATGGATGGCCTACAAGTAGGCCCAGCGCGCACGCAGCT
>AWVV02002822.1:0-57151 GCA_000500205.2 Phytophthora lateralis | reverse complement strand
TTCTTCGTGGGATGTGCCTCGCCAAATGGATTTTTTCAATCGACAATCTCTGGTCAATCCACCCTGATGAACAAGCGACCCAGCTACCTAGGACCATCCTAAAGACAAGTTTGCAGTTTGCGATGAGTATGTGTAGATCGTAGGTGAGTAAGAATTTATAATTGCTTTTGTCCTGCCAAGGTTGTTGTTGCATTGAACTGTTCCTTACCTACTGCAGATCAAGTTGCGATTTCTCTAAATCACCAGCGGGCTGCTCACAACGGGAACCCCGCGCCACACCACGTGCTTGTGCACAACCCACTTTCTAACAGACTAGTGATTAACATACAGAGTTGACTGATCCTGAGGCCAAACTCGACGTGAGGCTGTTGTGTACGAGATCTCCTTAGGGAAGACGCGCTCCATCAAGATGTACGATTCCAACTCGGTGAGGCTCAGCGTTTGAATAGCAGAGGCGACTTCGTCGTCGTGCAGGTTGTCGTTACCTCCCCCCTCTTCAGCGTGTAGGAACGATGGTCATCTTCTTGGAGTCGTTCATAGTCGCCTTAGGAGAGCTCGTCTCTATGCGCATGCGCATTTGACGGAGCTGCACGAACGTGGAAGACACTGCTGGAGTCCGCTCCTGATTCGAGTACGTGATCGCGCAGACAGAGAAGACGACGTAGAGAAAGCAAGCGCTGCAAGTTTTGGACGTAGCATCCATACCAATCATGACGGTCTATCGTGGAGCGCTTCGACGCCACAGCCTGCCCCTTGCTAGGCCTCTCTGGTGACTCACCAGTGGTGACAGCATTCGACGCAGCTGCAGCTGTCAAGCACAGTACTCGTCTGCTCATCTAGAGTCTTCCCGCAGCTCTTGCGCACCTCCTTGTCGTTCTGGCTTCGGCTTCAACACCCTCCTGGGCCCAGTCATTCTGAAACACTTCATTCTGGCAATCCTGCACGATGCTTCCGAAGCGCTGGATACACGCGACGCGAGGGAAAAAGTGCTTTTCAAAAGCCGAGAGGCCGTAAGACAGCACACTGCCCACCAACTTCACGACCTTAGGGACTGAAGGTTGAGTCATCGATGATTGAACAGAGTTGGTGTTTGAACAGCAGGAGATGTGACCGCTCGAGCATATACCAGCCCTTCCTCCACAAGCAACGACATAGCCTCGCGAGTATCTTGCAGCGTCAGCAGTTTGTGTGGGCTCGCTTTCGGTGATTACAGCGTCTCCAGCTCCGGCGCTCGCGTCTCCCAGACGCAACTGGCCAGGAAGTCATGCGTCGTGTACTTGTACACGAAGATCATCGAGTCCGTCGTCGCGGCCTGCAGTGAGTCCAGCAGCAGATGCGCCTCGTACGCCGAAAGGCCCAGCACACCGCTGAAGCACACGCCCAGCAGCGCCAATAGTACTAACTGCGCGATGCTCTGCACGACACGCGCGCGATGCGTCGGAGCACTTGCACTCCCCGCGACAATTTCACAACGCGGCGCCCAATTACAGAGCGACCAGGGAACTCCTGCTCGGGCTTCCACACGACGACGCCCAGTCGCTGGTCGTTGCTGACAGGTTTCAGCTTGTCCGGCTTGTTGGCTGGCTGGGCAGCGGCTTGAGGTGGCAATTAGGGCTGAAGAGGTCCTGCACGCCGCGACTGCCGAGCCACACGCGCCGCCATCCGGCCGCCATTGAAGCGAGGATTTCGACCACACCAAGTCCACATACAACAACTCGTTGTACCGAAAAGACGGCACCATCCAATCTTACGTTTCGAACACGAAACGGATCTGTGGGAGAAATCGCACTTAGCCAACTGGTAATCTATGTAATAATCTACTATTGCGGAAACGTGCTGTTCGGTGATCGAAGGCGACGCCGCGCTGGCCGCCGACTACACGCAGCGCGACGAGGACAGGACGGAGGACGCGTACGAGCAGATCAAAGTGGTGGACGTCCTGCTGTAGTTCTGCGGCCTCAAGCGCTCGCAGGCCGTGTGCATCCATACGCTGTGCGCGTTGCTGCAGGTCAAAACGCCGCCGCCTCCATCGCGCGCAAGAACACGCGCATGTGGCTGCAGCGCTTCTACGAGGCCGTGCAACACATGCTGGGCACCGAGAAGTCGTCGTTTATCCTGCGCCAGGCCACGCCGCTGCGCTACGCGCTCGAGGAGCGACTACAGCCGGAGCCGCAGCCCAAGAGCACCAGCAACAAGGCCCAGACCAACCAGGCATCGACCGCCGAGCGTAGTCACAGGCAAGTCGCGCGACGAGAAGGAGGTGGAGGACGAATGCGCCTGGGCGTCAGAGTGTAGCTAGCTGCTCCGCCGAGCGGTCTGGACGCGTACTTGGTGGAGCTGATCATGGACGGCGTGCGCAAAGTGGCATTCAGCGGCCGTTCATGTGCACTATTCGCTGGCTGTCGTCGGATGTGTGTGTCCTGTCCTGTTTGACCACTTGATTCTGCTCAAGCGTGGCGGTCAGTCGGTGTTCGTGGGTGAGCTTGGCGATAGGTGTCGGAAGCTGGTGAATTACCTGGAATTGGATCCTGGTGTGAAGCCGTCCCCGTCGAAGCAGAACCTGCTATGTGGGTGCTGGAGGTGATTGGCGTTAGTGTGAGCAATGACGTTCGTGTTGCCCGCCACGACGTACGCCATCGAGGCACCCGCGGCCGCTCTAGCAATTTGGACTTTGTGGACATTTTCTTAAAGAGTGAGGAGAAGCGCCGCCTGGACGATAGGCTGCTGCTCACGACCGCGTTGTCCGATCAAACTGAGGTGACGCTCTTGAAGAAGCGCGCGTCGAAGGGTTCAACGCAGATGTACTTCCTGATGAAGCGGTTCTTCGCGCTGTACTGGCGCTCCCCTGCATTCAACCTGACCCGTTTCGGTGTCGTGTTCGGCATTTGTGGCCCGTCGTTCCTGAGCGTGGACTACACGCCGTGCAGCGGGCTGGTGGGTAGCGTGGGTCTGGTCTTCATGTCGATCCTATGTTTCATGGCTACGCTTCCTCTGTTCTCGGCGGAACGTATTGCGTTCTACCTTGAACAGACGTTCAACTCGACCTCCTGCTCAAGACGGAAACAGTGCTACTACATGCAGCAAACGAAGACGATTGTGCCAACTCAGAGCTTCAGCGGAGAGTGCACTTTTGGATACGTAAAACCATTCTCCTACCTGAGTTCAAGTCGTCGCTGAGTCTCGTGGGCAAGAATGGGCGCGTCCACATAGCCACGAATGGTCCTGGTAACGCTTTTGGAGAATCAGCGCTCATTTACGACACGCCACGCTACAATTCAAGCTACCACTTCTAACGCAGACGATGACGATGACTGCTGTGTTGTGCCAGCTCGACAAGCGCACGTCCCGCGAGATTTTTGCCTTCCACCCGGGGAGCCGGCAGTCTTTGGAAGAACGACGCGTTTGCTCGCGGCACTGGAGGATCATCCACTTTTTACTGAGCTGAACGCAGTGACTCCCCGCCTACGAATTTCAGCTCACGAGCACAGGCACTAGCGGTTTGCAAGTATCCTTCTCTTAGTGTTCGTGCAGGAACAACAATTCTCGGGCAAGGTGGCCCGGGTCTTCTGCCTGGTGGAGAGTGGTCGCTATGAGTTGTCACGTTGAAAATCGAAGGCGACCGAGCCTTTTGTAGATCGTGTCATTGGCCGTGGATCAAGTTTTGGCGAAGCTGTACAATAGCGTGGTGCCTCGGTGAAGGCGCTTGAGGATGCTTGGATTTGGTGTATGGGTCGCGCAAGCTTTCTCACTGTCACTCACAGCGGCTCCACTGCACTGCACCAACTATTCAAGAAAGTGAGCACCATGGCCGTTTCCAGTTTCAACGAGAGCTTTGCTAGCGCGCAACTTACGCCGTATGCTCACGGATCTGCAGCAAATTATGTTGGTGAGGTATACTGCTAATGAAGGTGAAGACGATGAGGAAGGGCTAGGAAGTCCTGCCGCACCGTTGCCAACACCGCAGGCCTATGATCGTGCAGTACAGCTCGCGTTAGAGCGTCGACCTTGGGCAGCACAAGCCCGAGCTCACAGCATGTTCTCACATTTCTGCGTGAATTTTCACTTTTCCTGCGAACTCGATTTCTGGTCGCACGTCTTGATCTCGTCGCTTAAAGCAAAGGCACACGGACCCTACGATAAAGATGATCTGTGGGCAGTGACTGCTTGTCAGCACACGGGAGGCGAATTGGTCGAGTAATTCAAACGACTACAAGAACGCACCGGAAAAACTGCGAATGTCAATGCGATCGCGCCGATAGCTTCGACCTGCGAGCTGAGTTGCTTCGATACGAATGCAGCGCATCCACGGGAGGCGGCTGTAACTAGATTCTTGCCACATGTTCCGCTAGGAAGAGCAAAGGAGCATGCGCCTTGACACTCGCTGGTGGGCAAATACAAGCTATCCGTACTAGAACAAGTTTGTCGTTGATCCTCCCACTTGGGTACTACCGGATCTGGACGAGAGCTCGGGAACGAACTCGAGTCGGGCGTACAGTGGATGGGTAGTCCGTATCCGCAACAAAAATTGTCGCGTTGGATCCCAAGAACCATCGCGCGGTAGGAGCTCGCGTCGCTACTTCCAACGGCGCTTTTGACGTAGTAGGCCTGCCAAACTAGCATGGCGCCGGCGAACTCGTCACTTCTGAAAAAGCGCTGACACGTTTGTTTATCCTTGTCGCTCAGAGCTTCATACCTCCCCACTGTCAAGCACAATACTTGTGCATCGTAACTCAACGCAAGACTGGGAGCTCGGCTAGCTGCAAGTGCCACCCCACCCATGACAATCTGAAAGAATAGCAACAAAACCAGGAGTATCACCTGGACGAGAAGCAGACACTTGTTTTTTGTTCGCGCAGTCGCGAAGCCGAGCATAGCGGCGAACGAGTAGGATACGCCCGTGAAAATGAGTCCTCCGCCTACGTCGCGGATCGTCAAACCCAGCAGTTCATGGTAGTGCTCGTTGTCGACAAGCAAAGCCCCCAGCACGATCAGCAAAATCATTTGGATAATACTGTAGCAGCCAGAACCGGCCAAGAACTGGATGAGGTTCTCCTTGTGAAACATGGTAGAATAGAGACTCCTTGGCGCCGAAGGATTAGACTGAAGAAGTTGATTTCAAAAGCCTGCGACCTCGCAGTGATCGACTTGATGCGTTGGGCTCATATTTTTATCAAACCCGCCGCGCATCAAACTCTTTATCGGGTTAATGCGATCATGCTCCACCGCTTTTAGAGCATCTGCAGCGAGTCTTGGGCAGTCTTGGATTAGTTTCACGATGAGGGGGGAATATGCTGCGCCGGGTACACCACCAGCTCAACCATCTGCGTGGCAATTACGCTTCGGCAAGAAGGCTAAACAGCAGGCGAACAGATCAAATATCTGTTCTCGTTATGAAAGCGAAGCTCGGTCTCCATCCCTATCGGAGCAGCTATTGCGTGCGCTCGATGCAAAACCAAAGGAGAAGGAGGAACTAAGTCAAGACTGCGTGGACGAGTTGATCGGTCGACGCAATGCGTTTGCTACTGAGCCGGAACTACGTCTTCGAGCTCTAACGAAATGCTCCGAAGGCTGTGATACGCTTGAACAAAATGAATTTGACTACGCAGATGTAGCAGCTGAGGTAAAAGAGATCATTCGAGTTCGTCTACAGATTGAGACTCGGGCAGACTCGTTCCGCCAAGCACCAGGACACCAGCAACGACCAAAGCGATCCGAACCAAGATACGCAACCAAGCCACGCACGGCCACATCAACGACCAACAATCTTACCAGTCGAAACACGGCAGGGCTTAGCAATACCACGTCTCGTCGCCTCGAGAAGAAGAATCGACGTATTCCGTCGGTACGATCTGAAAAGGATAATCAAACAGCAGAGCCACTACGATTCCAGAGGCAAAACAATCAAGAGCAGCGGCATTCATCTAGCGCTGGGATTTCAAGCAAGAAGCTCCTTCCTCGACAGACCCCATCCCAACAACAACCGATGGAGCGTCGACATCAACTTCTACAACAAGCACGGAAAGCTCGCAAAATGAAGACATCAGAAGATCAAGCACTACGAAAGGTACAAGAATCTGCTCATATTGACAACAATAAGGAAGAGGACAAAGAACAACGAAGAATACAAGAACAAATTGAGCGCCTCACGTTGGAGAACCAGCAGGCTGCCGCACTCGAAGAACGCCTTCAAAGTCGTAGGAACCGCTTGAAGTCACTCAGTAAGGTCTTCGAGGGCTGGCGGCGGTACGTTGAGAGCAGACAAGAGCTACAGACCCGAGTGCTTGCAGAGTTCAATTGGCGGGTTTTAAAGAGCATCATGAGGCACTGGAAACGATATACACACCAACAATTGCATGCAAGGTCAGCCGAGCAAGCGCGCTTAAAATGGCTTCGAGAGCAGCAACTGAATGAGCAAGCCACACACTTTCATCGATCGAGGAGCCTACCTAGATGGTTCTACTGCTGGACGACACTCGTGACGCACCAAAAGGAGCAACGTGCAATAGAACGAGTCACAGAGAGGCGTAGAGAACAAAGTGAGCGTCTGATGGAGAGGCTACACGTACTACGGCAGAAAGCAGTCGCAGAAGAAAGTCAACCAAACTCCGCTGCTCCATCTGAAAGCGAATGTGATCTTGACAACGGTGAAGACAAACTTCCTCGAGCGAAGAAGGTGATGGGATCTTCGCCTAACGTTCGTGAGCGTACCAGCAGTAAAACTAGAGTTCGCCATCAAGCAAGTGTTTGGACAAGTTCAAAGGCCCACCAGACGAACCCAGAACCCGCCAAAACAAGTGAAGGCGGGACACCACCTGAGGCTTCGGTTCATTTACCCCCTGCTCCACTTCGTCCAGAAGCGACTTTGACTCGAGCGCCAAAACAGGTCGACAAAGTCTATAAAGCTATGGAGCAGCGCGCCATTGAACGGAAGCAACGGCGCGAAGAGTTAAAGCAGAGGTACGAAGAGCTTGAGCGGAAAAAGCGAGAAGATCAGGAAGAGCAGCGCGCAGCTCGCGAGGCATTACTTCTCCAAGAGCGAATGCAAGAAAAGACTCGGATACGCGAGCGAAAACTAGCAGAGGCGCTCGCGTTCAAGGAGAAACAGGAGCGACGCGACTACATGATCGCCCAGCGCTACAAGGCAACAAAGCACAACCGCCAGCGACTGCTTTTCTACTACGCATTGCTACCGTGGCGACGACATCACGCACTCGTCCAGCGGGTCACACGCAACGCTTGCAGGTGGCACGATCTCAGGACAGTGTACTCTCACTGGGGACGATGGCTAGAATTTGTGCAAATTCGTCGTAAGCTTCATCGACGGCGAGAACGGGCTCAACTTGAAGTGGCTGCACGGCACCACGCGCGTACCCTTCAGCAACGTGCACTGTGGAGCTTCATGCGGTATCACCAAGCAACGGAGGCTCGAGCTCTAGCGGTGCGGCGTCAACATCAGTGGAACACGCTTCAAAGCTTATGGCTGCACTGGTGCAAGCGGCTAATGGACGAACGCACTTACCAACGGAAAGTAGCTTTTGAGGTGGCAGACAAGCTGCAACAGGAAAAGCTTCGCCGCATTTGCGTGCAATGGCGGAAAGTGACGTGCGATGCCAAGCAGCAGCATGAACTTGAGCGTGAGAAGCAGCAGCTGTGGCGCAAGGTGCGGGGATGGCTCGATGAGGACCAGTAACGATTCAATCCGTTGCGGACCGGCACGCACAAGACGACAACGAGGAAATTGGTGGCCTTAGTTATCAATGAATAGCACAGTCTTCTCACGCTTCCTGAGCGACCAGTATTTGCTAACCCAAGCGCTGGCTGTTCGAGGTGCTCCAAATCACGATTCCTTCGTGAAGAAAGCAAAAATGTTCATGTCATAATGGACCCAAGACCAGTTAAGCTACAGGAGAAAACCAGCACATCGGGATCAAGGACAGCGAGGAGTTCCGAAAGTGAGGTCAACTGGGTGGCCGACTATCAACCGCTGGCACAAATGTGGGCTCATATATCGATCTGTCTATCCGGCAGAGCACCAACCCCGTCGTTGGTTTTCCCGAAAACGGTCGCATCAACTATTATATCTGCGTTGCGGTAAATGGCAGCAAAGGCACAAGCTGGTACAGTGTATATCCAAGGCGTGGGGTCCAGGGAATTCCATTATCACGGCGGGACCACCGAAAGCCAATTACAGTTATTACATGATCAAAATTGATGTCCCTCTCTAAAATCGCATCTCGTTGTTTCGATATCCCGATAATTTTGATCATTGATTCAAAATAATATAGTACAGCTCCGCTTGCACATTTCTAATCCCTCCGTAATCGATTCAGTGACCACCCTGCGCTGATGAAGAGGAACCTCTGTACTTGTCCACTTCATTGTTGCCATTGGCGATCCGATCAGCGAAAAGAGCCGCTGGGGCCGAACGAACCTGTGTCGAGGAGAGTAAAGGTAGCGGGACCAAGAATGCTCGAGGCATCGCCTAAAAAGACCCGCAGTCGCCCACGTGAGTTACGACGGCCGTCGTGTTCATCTGCAGAGATCGAAGGTCGCCGGGAACCGCTGGCAGCGATCCGTGATGCCAATGTGAACACAGCAGTTATCTCACCCTATCTGAAAGTTCGTCCTGCCTTTTCCAGCGATGGCACGAATAGGGCTTGGATAACCTGCAGGATACGAAGTGATCCGCTTAGTACGAGGCCTACCTCTTGCGTCACGCCAGACTAAGCGGAGACTCAGCTCACTTCCGCTTTTGCCACGACCGAAGCAAGCCACCATCACCGAGCCCCATCAACAACTTACACCGCCATGGCCCCTTCCTTCATTTCCTCGCTCTCGGCTGGCGTCGTGCTCTCCAGTGCTGCGCTGCTTGCCGACGCTCACCAAGTTGTGTTGCTGCCTGCCCCGACGTACACCACCGATGACAAGGCCACCAAGTACGCTCCTCTAGCCTTCCTGGAAGACCAAGGCTTCTCGACGCAGGAGGACTTCACGGCGTGGCGCGAGGAGAACGGCTACGACTCACTGCGCGCTTTCGACGACGGAGCGTCGTACACTGTGAGTGACGGGGCCGACTTCACCTGCGGGTTCACTGACATCAGCGGCGACGTGCAGGCCATTCCGGATGGCAGCGCTATGCGCTCAACGGGCTACACGCACGACGGCCCGTGCGAGGTCTGGCTGGACGACACCATGGTCATGCAGTACGACAACTGCCACGAGGTCATCAGCGGCAAGGACTACACCATCGACTACAGCTCGTGCACGTCCACCTGCACGCTTTACTGGTTCTGGATGGGCGTGCGCTACCTCAACAACGCCTACTCATGGCAGGTGTACAAGGCCTGTGTGCCGCTGTCGGCCTCGGCTCGGCGTCTTGAGGGTGCGGCCAATGAGTCCGCCATCCTCGACTTTTAGGTTGTAGAGGTGAGAACTTTGCGAAGGCTGGTAACAGCATCCGCCGTTTGTTTGTCAAGAGTAAAATGCCGAATGCTCGTAGTTATTGTCATAATGTCATGTTGCTGCATGTACCCTCATAAAAAGTAAACGTCCTAAGTACTACAGTAGTAAACCGAAAATGCTGAAATCGACATTTTGATGCTGATCGCCGTCCTTGTTCACGGTGACCCAGCATTGGCAATGCTACATTGCACAGACTGAAACTGCCCTAGCCAAACCTCTACTTCCACCGCATGTGTTGGCAGCGGCATCATCGGAACCATCTTGTCTCGAGCACCTCAACAAAGTTCAGCAGGCTCAACAAAGTAGGAAAATCAAACAGCAAAATGGGATTAAAGGATGATCGCTGCGACTTCAAACACCTACATACTAATAAAGGCTCTGAACGCTTAGAAGTCGATCACAGCAGACTCGTTGGCCAGCCGACGAGCCGAAGCCGAGAGCGGCACACAGGCCTTGTACACCTGCCACGAGTACGCATTCTTGAGGTAGCGCACGCCGAGCCAGTACCAGTGCAGTGTGCAGGTGCCCGTGCATGAGCTGTAGTCGATGGTGTAGTCCTTGCCGCTGATGGCCTCGTGGCAGTTGTCGTGGGTGAGCACGCGCGTGGTGTCGAGCCAGACCTCGCACGGGCCGTCGTGCGTGTAGCCCGTCGAGCGCATGGCGTTGCCGTCCGGAATGGCCTGGGGCGTGGCGGCGGCGTTCGTGAAGCCACAGTAGTAGTCGGCGCCGTCCGCGACAGTGTACTTGGCGCCGTCCATGAAGGCGCGGAGCGTCTTGTACCCGTTGCTGCGGCGCCACGCGTTGAAGTCCCCCACGGTCTCGAAACCCTGGTTCTCCAGGAAGGCGAGCGGCGCGTACTTGGTGTCTTTGCTGTCGGTGGTGTACGTCGGGGCAGGAAGCAGCACGACCTGGTGGGCGTTGGTCACGGGGGTGAGCAACGCGGCGCTGGAGAGCGCAGCGGCCACTGAGAGCGAGGAGAGCAGGGAAGGCGCCATGACGAGGAGAGGAGTGTCGACGATGCTGAGGAATTGAAAGTGAGCAGGAAGGCGGCGAAGGTTTTGCCGTTCGAGCTGGTGACCGCGCCGCGAGGAGGTGTGCCTCCGGCCTGGTCGGCTGGTGTCGAGAGAGTCTACCGGATATGCAGGTGACCGCCAGCCGGCGGGTGAGAACTGCACAGACGCGGGCGAGGACGTCATCGCCTATACGGACTCATCTTGCATTCCGATAGTCGGTTGTTGGCATTGATTGCGCTGGCAAATCGCCAAGTCTGACTGGATTCTCGGCGTAGTATAGAGGACGCAGCTCCCACCTTGGTCACGCGGGGCTGCATTGGTTTCTGCTGGGTGCTACGAAGACTTCTCACGTTTGTGCGACTCGAAGTGACCGCAGGTCGAAGGCGCTCGAACAGAAAACCCTGTTGCGTGCTTAGTACTTCCTCCGGGCGGAAATGATTGCCTCGATGGCCTTTTCACATGCTTCACGCAAGGCGGTGTCATTTAGTCGGTGGCGGCGGTGGCGTTGACGCTAACTACATGTAGGTAAGCTTATACAAAAGCTACTATGAAGTATATAGTTAGTTTTTTTTTCCTCGGCATGGAAACATTTTTTGGCGCTCAAAGACTGAAAGGTAGACTTTGCCATCTGCTTCATTTCCGGCCGGAAGAAGTATTATGTACAGCGATGTATTTGCCTGCTGCCGCAGCAGTGCTGCGTCTGCATGTATCGCTATTGACCCGGTATAATAACATTGGGGTGCACACCAGCGGCATGCACCCCAGGTGCTGAATCCGATATCCCGGTTGAACTCTATTGAACCTTTCTAGAGTACGTAAATTCGGAGGTTATACCGCCGTCGAATGTGCTTGCAAAGTGGCCCTCAACATGGTTGCATTCCAGCGTAGATGCCAGGAGAGACGCTAGTAAAAGTCTCAGGGGTGGTGATATTTTCCATAAGCACATACGAACAACAGTCGGCAGCGCTTGGTCTGCCTCGGATCTACAGAACAGATCATGCTGTCGCCTCTTTCCCGAGCGCGATACAGTTCTTGTAGACCTGCCACGAGTACGCGCCCTCGACGTACTTGACGCCGAGCCAGTACCACCGGAGCGTGCACGCGGCTCCGCACGCGCTGTAGTCGATCTGGTGCTGGCCGTGCGGGAATTCAGTGTGGCAGTTGCGGCCCGCCGCCGCCTTGGTGTCGTCCAGCCAGACCTCGCACGGGCCGTCCAGCGTGTAGCCCGACGTCTGGAACGAGGTGTTGGTCGGGATGAGCTGCGTCTCGGTCTTGGGGCTCGTGAGTCCGCAGTCGAAGATGGCCTCCTCCGTCACCTGGTACAGCGACTCGTCATCCAGCATGGCGCGCAGCGACGCGTAGCCGTGCTGCTGCATCCATCCCTGGGCCTCGATGCTCGTGTTCACGCCCTGCTCCTGCAGATAGGCGAGCGCCATGCCCTGGAAGTCCAGGCCGTCCACGATGAAGAAGGGCGGCGGGTGCAGCACGATCTGGCCCTCGCCCAGTCCTGCGTCCAAGCGGCGCTGGCCGGTGATTGAAGCAGGCAGCAGCACTGCGAGCAGCACAAGCAAAGGCGCCGCGGTACAGCGACTCGGACTCATATTCGAAAGTGGAGGAAGAGACCAACAATGGAAAAATGGCAGATGGTAGCGCGGCTAAACGTGTGTACTGGCTCGCGCTACAGATCGAGATTGTGGATTAGCGAGTCCCCCTGCTGCACTCTGCAACATGTACAACTGGTATCTCGCTCTTCTTGCTTGGTATAATGAATGCATCACCACTTCGTTCACGCGGTGGTAATGTACGCATCTCAGCCACCGAGGAAGCAGCGGCTCACGGCATGAGGGACTTTGCTGCGCCGATTCTCAGCTCGATTTCCCCTCCCGTTAGGGATTTTTGGAAAGAGCGTCATTACTCAGCGCTAGTCCCCCGACAAGTCAGCCTAAACTCCACCTGAGCTTAGCAACTTGGCCTCCGTCCGTTGCTTCCTCTCCCCCTCCTTTCCACCCTTCTAAGCAGTCTCTGTCTACAAGGACGGCCTTCCAAGCGAAGTCTGTTCAGCTACTGTAGAAGAGTTGGAGGAAAGTAGGGGGAGCTTAACCTCAGCAACCCCCGCCAGTGGTCGCCCCACCACTGCTCTTCGTCACCTCCAAGGTCGTGAACGACTCGGCCGTGGTGGGGTGAATGCCCACTGTGTCCACCATTTGGTCGTACGTGAAGCCCAGCTTCATCGCCAAACCCATGGCCTGCGTCACCTCACCGGCGTTCGGTCCCAGGTAATGGAAGCCCACCACGAACTTATCGCGCGTCTTATCGCAGATCACCTTCACGTAGCACGACTCAGCAGACGTACGCGTCTCCGACAGCGACCACTCCAGCGGCACGAAGTTCGTGTGATATACTTCCACGTTGTCCTCGCCGAAACGTGCCTTGCTGTCCTCTTCAGACAGTCCGCAGCACCCGTACTCGATGGGGGTGAACACGGCTGTGCATACCTTTTCGTAATCCATCTGTGCCGTGGAGTTGTTGTACAGTCGACGCGAAAGCAGACGACCCGCCTGAATAGCCACGGGCGTGAGCTCCGGCGCATCAATGACATCACCGAGCGCGTAAATGTTCGACGTCGAGGTCTGCTCGTTCTTCACCCAGATGCGGCCCGACTTCTCGTTCAGCTTCACGCCAGCCTTGTCCAGGCCAAGCTTGGCGACGTCCGGGTCGCGGCCCGTAGCATTCAGCACCGTGTCGAACGCCTCCTCGCAGCTTTCGCCATCTTCGTTTGTCCACTTCACCAGCAGCTGGCCGTTCTCAAGCTTGGTGATGGACTGCGGGACCGTTTTGCGGATGAACTCGATGCCCGACTGTACCTCCATATACTCGCCGATCTTGTTGGCCATGTCCTGGTCGAAACCGCGAAGCAAGATGGAGCGAACCATCACCTTCACATCGTAGCCCATGCCCTTCAGGAAGCCCGCACACTCCAGCGCGACGTAAGAGGCGCCAACGACAAGAGTCTTGCCGGGCTCTTTCTTCTTCATCCAAAAGATGTCGTCACTTGAGATCGCGTGCTCCCCACCCGGGCACGACAGCTCCTTCGGGCGACCACCCACAGCAATAACCACATCTCGCGTAGTGATCTGTTTCGTGCCCTTCCGATGATGCCACAATTCCAGCGTGTGCGGGTCCACAAACGACCCGAGGAAGTTTTCGTACTTGACGTATTTACTGCGCAGCTCCACCTTGTACTTGAAATTGATGCTCTTAATGTACGCATCAACATTGGTCACCAACTGCTTCCAATTAAACGTCGGGGTGCTTCCTTCCGACGCCATGTTCCACCCAAAGTTCGCGCTGTCGTGGTGCATCACCTCGCCGATCAACGAGCTCTGGTGCATCAGCTTCTTGGGGATGCAGCCAACGTTCACGCACGTGCCGCCGAGACCCCAGGACGTGCCCTGCGGCGACGGCTTCACGTAGTCCAGTACACAGACCTTCTTTCCGAACGAGGCCGCCTCTTTAGAGCAGGCCAAGCCTCCAGATCCGCCGCCAATCACGACCAAGTCGTAGTCGTAGCTTGCCTCCTCCTCAGCATCAACTGAAGGGGTCTCAGCCTCCACCGCCGCCGCAGCAGGTGCATCAGCAATCTCTGTAGTAGTAGCAGGCTCTTCCTCCTGTTTCTCAGCAGGTTCCACGCCCTGAGGCTTCCCCACAGCGACTCCAGACCGGAAGAAGGTCAGCAAGTCGTCGCATCCGCCCACGAACATTGTGGGGTTGCTGCTCCACACAAAAGGCGACGTCACGTGTGTATTGGCTTTGGAATCTGCCCCAAAGCTCGCTGCAAAGTCCGTTTCGGACTCGCTGAGCCACTTCTTGAAGGCTTCACGGTCCTCGAACGGGTGCGTCTCGAAGGCCACGCGGTCCGGGTACAGCATCTGCATGGCCGCCACCACTTCCCCGGCCTTGACGAAAGACGCGCATGTCCTCCAACCGGCGATGTGGAACCTGGCTACGGACGAGGCCGTCAGCGTTTCTGGGAGGCTGCAAGTACAGACATATAGATTGATTAGTCTTGTGGGTGGTATAGAGCGACAACGGGCGGACTCGCCTGACTCCGGACGCCATCTTCTTGCGCTTGTTTCCCCACTGCGGCCATCGCAGCGAAAAACCGAGTGAAGATGAGGTCGCATCTATTGGTCAAAAAGACGAGTAATCCGCCAATCAGAGCGATAAAGAATACGAGTTTCAATCATTTAGGTAGATAGCCAGGACTTCTTGAGCTTCTTGGTGAAGACGCCGTCCTTCAGAGGCATTTGGACGTTGCCCAAATTCCACAGAGTCGTGTCCCAGTCAGTAGTGTCCAAAGCATCTCGAGCCACTTCGGGGAGCTGATCCCACGTGATGAGGTCTTGAGTCTCTCCTGCATCCTCCGTAAGTTCCAGCGCTGTGTTGCCGAAAACAATGCTATAGTAATAGTTGACCTTCACACTTGTTCCATCTAAATACTTCGACTTAGGGGGAGTCCGCTTGCTGTAGCCGATAGAAGCAGTCATTGATACGCCCAGGATGGTCGAGTTGTCGAGAGTGGGGTTGTCGATCCGAACTCCCAGTTGTGCCGATGGCCGAGGCCAATACCTCCTAAAGTTTCAGAGCCCTTGGGGAAGTACCACGTGTACATGATAGCCCAGACATCGCGGTACCAGGTGGATCGAGCGTAGATTTGCGAGCCTAGTGGTGAGCTTGTGCAATCCCCCCTTTGACCCACGACAGTCCACCTGAGACCACCGCTAGTGGATCCGTTTGCCTGAACAGTAGGGTATGGGTAGCATCCGTCCGAGGTCTTGAGCTGGGGCTTGAACTTGACGGCGGCTTTTTGGGGGCCGTGATTGAATTCGGCTGCGCAAATGGCTGGACCTGGTCGTGTGGAATGTTGTTGGTCTGCGCTTGGACTGCATCTAATGCTAATAGTGAAGCGAGTGTTGCTACGATGAAGACGCTGAAACTCATGGTTCTGCACAGGAGTCGCTGGAACACGTGTTCGGCGGGATGGTTGGGAAATAGTGGCATTTTCCTCATGCTTTCTGAGTCAGGAAGGAAGGATGAAGCTAGGGATGGGACTTGCTCACCGGCTCGAACCTCGATACAACAATGCATGCTCCAAGGCCGACGCAGATGATTGGCAGAGCGGACAGTCCATGGGGCAGCTTTCGATGCGTTCTATGGACCAGGAAGTCGTCCAAGACATCATCTCCATCGTACCATAATGCACTGGTACATCAATCCTGTATTAACGATAGCTCCGTCACGCGGAGGAAATAAACATGGTCTGTCTGGCCCGCCACACTCTAGAACGGCCACGTCTTATCGAGAAGCTCCTCAAATACGCCGTCCTTCAGCGGCATCTTGAGTCCCGCCAAGCCGAACAAAGTCTGGTCCCAGTTTGTGTGGTTCAAAGAGTATCGAGCCAGACTCGAAAGCTGGTCCCATTGAATGAGGTCTTGGAACTCGCCGGCGTCTTCGGTGAGCTGCAGGGCCGTGTTGCCCAGGAGGTGGTTGTAGTAGTATGCAACCTTCACACTGGTCCCGTCCACATACTTCGCGTCCGTTGGAGTCCGCTTCGAGTGCCCGATACTTGCAGACATTGACACACCTAGAAGAGTGGCGTTCTCGAGAGCGGGGTTGTCAATCCAAACGACGGCATACTCCCAGTTGTGCCGGTGACCGAAAAACCGAAGGAAATCCGGGGGGACTGTTGCTGCTCGGCCTTTTGGGAAGTACCAAGCGTACATGATGGCCCAGACGTCATTGACCCACGCCGACCGAGCGTAGATCTGAGAGCCTAGCTTCGAGCCTGTGCACTCTCCGTCCTGAGGGCCGCTCCACTTGAGTCCACCGCTCATGGAGCCGTCCTTCTGAACAGCGGGGTACGGGTGGCATCCGTCATCAATCTTGAGCTGGGGCTTGAATTTGACGGCCGCCTTTTGAGAAACCGTGACGGGGTCTGGCTGCAGGAACGGCCGAACCTGGTCGTGCCCGATGACTTGGGCCTGCACTACAGCAAGCGAAGCCATCGCAGCGACGAAGACCGCGCGAAAGTTCATCGTTCCTCGCCGAAGAGTGCGCACCGACCACCAACAGTGCACTCTGGAGGGGACAGTAGCGAAATGAGCGCCTCATGTTCGGACAGAAACTCACGTTTTATGTCGGAGGTAAGGTGCTCACATTTTGAGATTTGCTTTTGCAGCCCGCAAGTTGCAACAGACTTGGACCAGCAGCCTGAAATGTGCTTGCTCAAGATGCTGTCGAACAACAGCATTCATCACTGCTAGGTGCTATCATACCACAAGTTGCTACGCCCCAGACAGTCAATCAGCGCAAGCAAGCTATTTCGCGCAGAATACACTTACGGATTGCTACTTATGGAGATTGTTCATGGGGAGTTTCGCCTCTAAAATATAACCTCAAGCACTGCTGCGCGTGAAGCTAGCAGATTGTAGCTACCGATGGTCTGTGATTTTGATCTGCGAGTCTGTGTATGGCCAATCGTCAAGCTTGTGAGGGGAAAGAGGGAGAAGTTTAGTTGGTCCAAAGGAGAAGTGCCATGACCAGCAGTGCGCTTCTTTCGTTGCTCCGTATTGCATTTGGGTTTCGCCAAGGCCGAAAACGATCAGTCTTGGAGGATGGATGTACGAGCCCAACGTCGTTCGTCAGTTGAGCTCTGATCGTTTATGGTGTTTGACCTCACTATTATGCAAAAAACAACGTCATGCATACAGCAGTGCACTCTTGGGGTGGAGACTGGATATTGTCTCGAGATGCCTCTATCTGAAGATCGGGTTACACAAAAATGCATCTCGATCAGGTTACCTCTTCTGTAACCCGAGTTACGCGAGTCGCACATCAGGAGGATGGCGGAGGCGGTGCGAGAGCTGCGCCCACTGTACAAGAAGCTACTGCGTCTGGCGCAGAGTCTACCGGAGCCCAAGCGCCAGCAGTCGCTCGACCAGATTCGCCGCGAGTTCCGCAGCCACGAAGAGCTGACGGACCCCAAGGAGTGCGTCATGCTTATCCTGTCCTTGGTCTTACTTATCCGGTCCCCGGTGGGCTTACTAATTACCGCTATTGCTGCTGCTAGAGTGTCGGCGCTGATCCAGCGCGCGCAGTCGTCCCTCGGCTACTTGAAGATCGTGACGCCCCGTGCAGAGTCCAGTGAGTTCGCAGCCTTTGGGTTGACCTGTGTTCGTGTGCTGTCCGCTGACGTCTATTATCCTGTATCTGACCGTTTAAGACAAGGGGGTGCAGCGCTACATCTACCGCAATGGCCAGCGCGTCAACGCCGACGAACTGGAGGCCAACGGGGAGGAGAATGCTCGCTACAAGACGCAGGACATCGAGGGCGGGCTCAAGCGCCACCACCAGCTGCTGCGTCGGCAGTACTTCATGGACCGCAAGAGCGGCCCGCCGCGCCCCATTTTCTAAAGGAAAATAAAGAAGGACCGGGCAGCATAACAGGAGCTGGGGACTGTATATGGAGAGAGTGCGATAGGTTGTGGCTAAAGATGTGGTGGCTACCAGTGCTGTGCTGCTTGATGTTGTTCTTTTATGACTGTAGACCCCATCAGAAGAGTCTCGGGCCGGCACGCAGCGTCGCAGAAGCCTGTTTGGTTTGCTTCTCGACG
The DNA here is from genome assembly GCA_000500205.2 of Phytophthora lateralis. Classification (NCBI taxonomy): domain Eukaryota; phylum Oomycota; class Peronosporomycetes; order Peronosporales; family Peronosporaceae; genus Phytophthora; species Phytophthora lateralis. The sequence goes on along the minus strand of AWVV02002822.1, from coordinate 39,003 downwards.
CGAGCAGTGAGGTTCGAGAGCTGATGCTCGACGCGCTCGATCTGCTGCGTGCTGCGACCAGCTTCGCCGTTCAGCAGCTCCGCCTGCACCTCCAGCTCCCCCAAAGCCTGTGCTAGGCGTTCCAAGTCACTGACGCCGGCGTCGTTAATGGTTTCCATGGCGGGAGGCAACCGCGAAGGACTGCCACCAGATTGTTGCGAACGCTGAGGTGAATGTCCTTTAGAGGCGGTGGATTTGGGACGTGAGTCGTCAGAGAAGAGGTGCAAGGTGGGGCTCTTGAGTCGGCGCAGCAGCTTGTCACCGAAATCTAGGTCGCGATCAATTGCGCCGAGGTCCTGTTCGATTGCGTCCAGCTTCTCACCCTGGATGACGATCTCGTTGCAGGCCTCTCGACCGACGAGCTTGGCGGCTTCGATGTCGCGCAGGGCTTCTGAGAGCAGTTCGTCTTTGTTTTGGGTCAGAGTCTGCATTTGCTTCTGCGGTGTCATTAATGGCTGTGGAGACAACGAGACGCCGAAGCCGAAGAGATTCTTCTTGTTGGAGCTCACGCTCTGGTCGATGGCCTGGCGGGTCAGCTGGCGCTTAGCACTCAGTGCGTTGCGGGCGACTTCGAGCCACTTGTTGCGATCGCCCTGCGTCTCCACGAACACGTCCAGCTCCACGTACCCCTTCTTGGGGGCATGGCCGATCATCTTGAAGCCGAATGGCTTTCCAGCAGCCCCCATCACGCCTACGACGTACTCGTGCGGCTCAATGCTGGACAGGTAGAAACTACCCTTGGGCGCGCTCGGTTCAGATGTGGGAGGATGGCACGCCGCGCGGCTTTCATAGTACAAGATCTGCAGATTCGACCCATCGAGAACAAGGAATCGCACGCGCCAAGACTTCCGGAAATGTCCTCGCTTGGTGACGTAGCCCTCGCATGACGTGGGCCGAGCCTTATCTCCGGAAGCCGTCGCTCCGATCTCCGGCACCCGCAAGATGTTCATGTTGCCACGGCTGTGGGGAATCGTGCCACGCAGGTTTGAAGGTGAACTGCGTGGAGCCTCTGTTCCAATTGCCCTATTAATACCGGTCAGAGAAGGCGAGGCAAAGGAAGACAAGCTGCGCCTCGCAGCATCTCAAGGGTGTCGGTATAATTGGAGCTTCTTACACTTGGGCTGTCTTGACAGGACGTCGAGCTTCTCATAGAAGCTACCAAGATGGAGAAGGTGCAGCAACAACATCATGTAGAAGATGTGGGGCGACTGCTGCTGCAGACGCAGGAGCAACTGCGTGTCATGCGCGAGCAGATGACGGCGGCTGCAGCGGCCGTAGAGGCCAACGCGTCGCCAATGCGGCACAGCGCAGTAGTGACCACGGCTGAAGTGCAGGCTTTCAATGCCATCCTACAGCAGACTGAGGTGGAGCTGCGCGCCAAAGCAGAACTCGTGCTCAATGGCATGGTAAACAGCAGCAGCAGTTCTCAAACCAATCAGAGTCAGAGCGGCACACTTCTTCCTGCTGTCACGATTGCAGCGCCTCCGTCAACAAGACACCGCAGCGGATACAGGGGTGCATACAAACCAACGCTGACAAGTCGTACAGACGTTAGCTCGATCCCCATAGAGTTCTTCCGAGAGGTGAGTGGATCAACTTCATTCGTGTCACTATAGTCTCTGGAGGGAGGCCAAGTCTGAACTGGGTGTGGATTTCTTTGAATGCACTCTAGCAATTTCATAACAGCAGCGTTGAGGTTCGACAGTCGCTGATGCCATCACCGCAGCATTGGCAACGGCACCTCAGAATCCAACACGGACGGCTCCTGCGTAAGAAAACCACACAGCACTGCCGCCTCCTGCCCAGTGTCAACAAAGTCGACCCTACTGCGCCAACACCCGAGCTGCGCGAAGAGGATGCCAAGCACGGCGTTTTGAACTTGGTCACGCGTGGGTTTCTGCCTGCATACGCTGATCTGACACCAGCGTTTGCAGGGTCTAGCGGTACGAAAGATGGCTCGGGGGTTATGAAGCAGCGCGCGACTCGGATCTACGATCGGTCCGAGCAATCGGCTCGGGCTACACCATTTACGCAATCGACAGGCTATAACCTCGCAGCACTCAAGTTTGATCTCCGTGTGCCTCCAACGCCTCCTCCACCTGCGCCCGAAGCTGCTCCGATCAGTTCCACAAGGAGACGAAGCACACGGCGAGATTCGGCAATCCAAGGCCCCAACAAGGTGATCATGTCCTTCCCAGGATCTGCTGGGACTGGCAAGAATGACCGATCGGTGCGTCAAAATTCGCTCGTTTCAGCTGCAATAGCTGCCTTCACGAACCAGAACGACGACATGGAGGACAACAGAGAGCAAATGGACGGCGAAATGTCTGGTGAGGACCAAGGTGACGCTGATACTGACAAGGACGAAGAAGCTGAAATGGAGGAGCTGGGCGCGAACGTCGACAAGATCCGTGGCTACAACGATCTGTTGGATGCGTACAGCTTGCACCAGTTTTTGATTCACAAGGGGCGTACGATGAGAGACACCCCCGAATTCGTGTCGTTCCGGAGGGTTGCGCAGGAGCTATGGGGGAGTGTTGAAGAGGCTCTACGGGCATTAGAGACGCTACTCACGCAGTATTTTGTGCCGCTGGCGTACGTTGATGGCCAACGGTTGTTATCACTCGCAGCCACAGGGCAACCTCGATTTTCCAAGCGCGAGCTGCTCGCTTGCATCGTGAACGAAGAGCAGGTGATGTCAGTATTGCGTCGTCCAGGCCAGCGATATAAAGGAAGAGATCGCAAGCGCCGTGCTGCCACGACAATTCAAGCTTGTGTGCGTATGTGGTCGATCCACCGGCTGTACATCCGATCGCGTGCCAGCGACATCAGTGCTACGAAAATTCAGCTTGCTTGGCGCTCTTATAGTTGCCATGCAGCTCTGAAAACTCGTTTGCGAGAGGTTCGTCGAGAGCATCTCGAGAGGTGGGAAGCTCGGATGCAGGGTCTGAAAACGCAGTGGCCTCAAATCGCAGGGCGTCGACGTGTGGTCGTGCATGTGCCGTCGTTATCGCTCGACGAACACTCTCGCCTCAGTGCTGAGAACTTCGCTGTGCAGCAGAACCTCCAACTCACGCGGATATGTGCTGCAGCGCTGGACTCGCATGTTGATCTGCTAGTGTATGTATCTCCTTTCGAGCTCACGGCTGATGTCTCGCAGTACTTTCTCAAACTGCTGCAGCTCGGCGGACTTGCTGACAGTCGACCTCGTGTGAAGCTTGTCTTCCCCGAGCAAGCTGCGCGCTTCCCAGATCACTTCTCCCTGTCGTCGTTGCTGCTCTACTCGCCTCACTGTCTGCGGCGGATTCGGCATTACACTGCTGGCAAAGACGCTTACCTCGTGATGGGGTTACCCGGTGCTGAAGATCAACGACTAGCGATTGCGCTGGATCTGCCGATCCTGGGTGCGCCACCAGCTCAAGCCCTACCACTTCTCACTCGCTCCGGAGGCAAGAGGCTTCTGATACGCGCCGATGTGAACGTGCCCACAGGCACCTACGAGCTGTACGACGAGCACGAGCTTTTTGCAGCGCTCGCTAAACTCGCTGTCGCACACATGGATCAGCCAAAGTGGCTACTGAAGCTTGACTACGACCCACTTGGTATCGGTGAAGCTCTGGTTGACCTGTCGGGGATGCAAGCGATGCGGGAGCTACGGCGCGAAAAGCGGACGCCGGAGTACTGGCGACAACCGGGACCTCGGGACGCTGCCGCTAAGCTTGTGCTAGCAGAGCTGGGGCATCCGGGTGTGCTAGCTCGGCTTGCAACGCCCATGCATGCCGAAATCTTCCCTACGTGGCGTGACTTCACGGAGGCTATTGGCCATTTCGGCTGCGTCATCGAAGCCGTTCCCCCAGCGGGTATCGCTGCCACGCCAGACGCTTCAAGTTCGTTAGTGGAGCCCGCCTACGTGCGCGCAAACTTGTTTGTCTATCCGGACGGCAAGGTACATATCACGTCTACACAGAATGTCCTGGCGAGCGGTGGCGGCGGACTCAACCGCAAGACCGTGGCGTTCACGTTTCCGCAGACAGCGGCGCCGCACGAGGCTGTCCAGGTGAGTCTCCGTTCCTCCTTTGCGTAGGGTTTTTCATGTTGGTGACTGATGTTCATATTTGCTGTAGGGTGCGTGCGACGCAACGGGGAAGTTCCTAGTGGAGACGAGCGTGTGGGGCTACGTGAGTTTGGACTTTGTCGTGTTTCAGGATGAAAAAAATGGCGGATCACCGCGGTTGTGGGCGCTAGCTGTGCACCCGTTCCTCACGGACTCGGCCGCCAGCTTTGCCTGCTTTCACCTGCTCGCTCGGGGTGCACTGGACGCGAATTCAGGCGCCTACCGAGTGGCTGCTTCGAACTCGATGGTCAATGCCAATCCAGGACGGAGCGGGAGTGGCGGGGCTGCAGATCTGCTGCTGCGCGAAGCCTCCTTGACGAAAGCGGCTCTCGCTGGAGCCCCTCGCTGCTTTGTGGTGTGCTCGTACGTGTTCCACCCGCACGTGACCACGATGCAGTACGCTGCGTTTTTCCACGCTTGCCGGCTGCACGGCGTGTGTTTTGACGTGGAGCGTACGTTGGGTACGCTCTTCCTGCTCGCCGACAGTCTCACTGCTGGGGTCTTCGGCATCTTGAGCGTTGGTGAGACGACTGAAGGTGCACTGGCGTTCCTGCGCACTGCACTCGAGGTGATCGGCCGCGAGGTCGGCGCGACTACCGAGATGGCTACATCCCGACCCGCCTCAACTCGCTGCAATGGGAACTTTGCGCAGGTGCTATCTGCTGTTCGAGCGTCCACCGGTGGTGGCAAAGGAGACAGACTTGGTAAGATGCGGCGGCTGCGGCGATAGAGAACGCCGAACAGCGGAATAGATGGTAGGTTGATAACAACATCAATACTTATTTGGTCAAAGTCTCCAGTCTGCCCTACTCAATTGATCTACAACTTGTTGCGTTTGAGAATGCCCACGGGCTTGAATTCCTGAGTGACACGCGGCTCGTGTCGTGTGTGTGCTCGCTGCTTTGACTTGCTCGTCGTCACTCGGCTGCTCGCGCGTGACGATGTGTGGCCGTGTCTGGAGGTCGGCAGGCTGTCGTCTGAGGAGCCAGAGTTTGAGTGACTGCCGCTCGACACACTACGGCGCATCGTACGCAGGGCCTGGATCGCGTCGTCAATGGCGAAGTAGAACTGCTCCTCTGCACGTGCTGGGTTGCTCAGCCACCCGCAGAGAGCAGAGCTCTCGATGCGGTAGGCACCGTGTCGTACAGCCACAAGGTCCACGAACGAGTGGCGCAGCATGCGCAGGTCTTCTGCCGTGAGCTTGAAGTGGCTCTTCGCCTGCTCCTCCGTCACAAGCGAGTACGGACCAGCCGCTGCTCCTACGATCAGCTGCAGCAGAGGCTTGGCCTTACCCCAAACGCGAGCCCGACCCTGGCCGAACTTGTCCTCGAAAATCTCCGCATAAATGTCATACAGCGTCTCCGGCAGCTCGTGCAGCACTGAGAGCTGTACGGCGCCTTCCTTGCTCGTCGCTGTCATACCCGGGTGCGACAGAGCCTGCTTCGTGAACTCCAGGTAGGCAAAGTTGCCGCCACTCTTCTGCTTCAGCACCTTCTTGGCTTCAGCAGCGTCATTGTCGCTGAAGTTGCGGGCAACGTCTTCGACAAGCGAGGACACGTCAGATACAAACGCGCCGTTCTTGGCGCTGAAGTCCAGCACCGACGACACAGGCAGACGCTTAGCCAGCTTGGACGACGGCTTGGACGATACCATGAAGCCAACCCACGACGGAAGCAGGGGGATGACTTGCGCGAAAAACTCGAGCAACTCGTTGCGACCGAGCGGTCCGGCCGAGCACTGGTCAATTCCGTCCACGAGCATAAAGGTTGCGTGCATCGGCTCCTCCATCGCGTTCAACGGGTCCACAAGCACCTTGCCAGCGAGCACAAACGGGTCGGCCTCCTCCAACACGTACTTGAGGTTCAGTCTAGCGAGCTGGTTCTTGAACGGCGGCAGGTTGTCCACAAGCTGGTGCACCATGGACAGCAGCACGTTGCGCGGGCTGCTCTTGCTCTTGCGGTCGAACTGGCAGCAGTGCGCTGCGAGCAGGTTGCCACGGAACTGCTGGGCCACGGTGCCAAGGAAGGCGCTTTTGCCGGTTCCTCCCTCCCCAACGACAGCCAGGAGGGTATCGTGGCCCACGTTGAACCGCGCGTCCAGCCACTCTTCTACGCGCGTCAGCGCCCAGGTGCGTGATCCAGGCGCCAACCCCCGCGCGTGCGCCGCGAGCTCCGACGTGAAGTCGATGAGTGGGAACATGTCGTTGATCTGCTGCGGGCTCAGCGGCGTCGACAGCGCGTTGTCCGCTACTGGGGCCAGTTGCGTGAGTCTCACACTGGCCCGCGCGGCCGGAGGAGGCGTCTTGTGCACGTTGGCGCGGGACGCCGCGAGCCGCTCGCGCGTGGCCGACGACGTCTTGGTGGACGTCTGACGCGTGAGCGCCGCGCGCTCGTCCGTCGACAGCGGGTCGGACGAGGAGCTCTCGGTGGACGATACTGACGGGGCCGGGCTCAGGTGCTGCGTCGCCGCGAGCTGCGCGATGGCTCCCTTGAGCAGCGTCAGCTCCTTGAGCACGTCGTAGCGCGTCACGTGCAGCTCGTTCATGACTTCTCGGCGGATGGCCTTGACCTCCTCCTTGACCTCCAGCACCTCGCTGCGTAGCCGTTCAAGCTCAAAGTCGCTGCTAATGGCGCGCGTCGTGCTGTGCGCCGTGGAGAAGCCGTGGTACGGTCCCTGGTTGGTCACGTGGCCGGGCGTGGAGGCCGCGTAGTTGCTGGGCGTCGTGGCCGAGAACTGCGAGAAGCTGCTGCTGGCGTTGCTGGCCTCGGCGTCTTCGTGCAACGCCGAGAGCGTCATATGCGTGCCGCGGAGCTGCTCCGTCGTGCGGTACTGCGGCACGTCGGAGACCGTGGAGCGGCCGCCGTAGAACATTTCCTCCACGTCGTCCGTCACGTTGACCGTGCCGGTTAGCGTCGTGCTGCGGTCGAGGCGCAGGGCGTCGTCCTGCGTCTGCTTGAGCCGCAGCGAGTCCTCGTCCAGCGCCCAGTTGGCGTCCTTCTTGTGCAGCCGCAGCTTGTTCTTGAGGCGGTGCATCGTCCCCACCATCTTGGGGGTTGGACTGGACTAAACACGACAACACGATGTATTATAACCCTCGGCGGTGGGTTGAGGCGGCGAATGCGCGAATGAGAGGCTTCGTGCAAAGGCGGCGACCCAGTGGAGAGGAAGTCGTCCGTACGGTTCTGCACTGGCGCAGATGGCGGGTAAACTGGGTCTAGGCCTATCCGTGACCAGTCTGACGACAACCCCCGTCGTCTGTTGGCTGCGTGCGCAGCTCTCTATGTGCTACCCGTGCGGAGGAGATGTAAGGGAGAGGTAACTAACGTGTACATGCAGCTCACGCGTTGACAGCATACATTGGAGGCATTTCGGTTTGTGAGACTTGCAAGTCTTACTTGGCATGGAAATGTCTTGCAAGTCTCACTTGGCACGAGGCTTCCACCATTGTGATGGTTCGAATCTCTGCTAGTGAAATGCGTCAATTGCCACAAACTGCCACTCGATTTTCGATTAGCACACCATCGAGATCGTGGAGACACGGGCTGAAGACGTCCATCTGGACTGTGTGCGACGCTGGCAATGCGATGGCAATGTGAAGGCAATGCGATGAGCACCAACAGACAACGGCTGACCCACTCAGAGCAAACAAGTAGGCAGGACACCAGCTAACGGGATTCTATTGCGAGGACGGGCTGGTCTCGAGCTTCTCCTCGCACCGCACCGTAGTAAAGGTAGCTTCAGTTGCTATAGTCATGGCGGCGCGCTCAGGACATGCCAGGCGGCGGACGGTGGTGATTGCCGCCGACATCTGGGCCGGTGCTGGAACGGAGCAGCGACACCTGCACACATGCATATCATCGCAAAAATCGAGTGAGCCACATGGTCGCCTTCAATTGCGGAGCGAACCGAAGCAGGCGCCCCGATCACCAGTGCGTAACAGAGCGATCGACCCACCTCGGCCTGTAAATTCAGACACATCTGCCGGAACATGGCCACTTCATTCTGAAGACCGTTGATAATCTCTGTTGGTCCCACCAAGCGCGTAGAGACCATGCACACAAGATCGCACACGTCAATCAGTCACCGCTCGTCACGCCGCTGCGCTCCATGCGCAAATCCACACAGCGAAATGGAGGAAAGCACGTACCACCACTGCGCTGCAATTGGTCCTGCAGGTTGCGGTTCGTGTGCTTCATGGAAATACATGTACCGCGGGCAAGATACACACGTCGCAGAGCGTCAGCTAGCGGTTCAACCCTGCGTCCATGCTCGGCCACGTACCCCGAGTTGATCCTGCACCATGAGGAGCTGCGAGTTCTGCTGCGTGTAGCGCAGGAGCTGATCCATCACCTCCGTCACCGCCACTGTGCGCTTCATCTGGCCATCCACGCGCGTGATCGTAATGTGCGCCGGCGTGTACACCGCACCCAGCTCCGCCTCCGACGACGACTGCGGTCCACTAGTTGCTGCTGCTGGCGGAGTGGTGACAGGTGCCACCGCCGGCGCTACATTCTGTTGCTTTTTCTGCTGAGGCTGCAGCACCTTTGAAGGAGACGAGGCCTGAAGAGGCACCACACGTAAATCGCAACCGCAAATCGTCAGCGCCCATTTGCTGGCCATGTACTACCGACACACCCACCTTCCTCTGCTGCTGCCGAGGCGCTGGTTGGGGCTTCTTCTCGAGGCCATTGGGCACTGCAACCGTCTGCACATAAAAGTCAAACAGCACAACCGTTAGCTCCACCATCAACAGACCTACGAGCCAACATCAAGTGAGCCGAGCCTATTGTCCTACCTGCTGCTGTTGCGGTGCCGCCTTCATCAAATCTGCCAGTGTGCGCTTGGGCTCTACAGCCTCCGCCTTCTCCTCCCTAACATGGTCCTCCACCTCCTCAGCGGGCGAACCGGCAGGCGACTGGGTCTTGTTCTTCTTGCCTTTGGTCTTCTTGGGTTTGGACACAGACACGAACGCCAGGTCCTTAAGCTGTGCCGAGTCACTGCAATTGCACACACGCAACAGCGTCACCAATGGGCGGGCGCGACGGGTCACAACGACGGGTCTCACCTGTTATTCTTCTTGGAGCGCGACTTCTTCTTCTGCTTCTGTTTCTCCTTGCGCTCCTGCTGCCGCTCTTCGGCGCTACCGTCGTCCGAATCGAAGGCGTCAGTTACGCGCAGCTGGTTGAAGGCCGCGAAGACACTCGGCTTGCCGCGGGCCGCCATGCTCGAGTCGTAGGGGGTCCGGTAGTGAGTGAGCAATAGGAAAAAGTGTTTGGCTGTGTGTGTTTTCATGAAATATAGTAGGATCGTTGGGTAGGATATGACACAGGGTAGGTTGCAGTGTAGCCATGTTCTGCTGTACCTGTCTTTCGCAGTGAGATGCAACAACTGCGGCAAGCAAGACGCCACCAACGCTATACAGAAAGCAAAAATGAGGATCTTTCGGATTTGGAGCGCTTTTTGCAGGTTAAAGTGGGTCGTCTATCAGTCTGTTGACTCACTCGTAGGTGTCGGGATACTTGACAGGCACCTGGCGGGCGGCGTCGGGCGACCAGAGCGGCCCTCCGACCAGCATCTCGGTGATTTCCTGACAGGAGAGACTCACGGACGAAATGGCATCGAAGAGCTGCTGCGACGACGTGTTCTTTGGGAAGTTGTGCAGGAGCCTCATGATGTCTTCTGGCTCCATCGCCAGCAATGAGTCCTGGAAGAGCGACAGTAGACCTGCAGAAGAACACGGAACGCATCAGCCTGTGCATTTCACAACTCATTCGAGAACAGCCTCACCCATGCTGGCCTGGAAGAAGAACGGCGTCCCCAGCAGCACGTAGACGTCCCACAGCCGCAGCGCCAGGTCCAGCGGCAAACTTCTTGTGAACAAAGTAAGCGCCCTGCCGCGCGAAACATAAGTGAAGAATGAGTATTTAGGTGGAGACTCGGCAGTACATGCAGCGCAGTAAAAGCGGAGCGTACCAATCCACGGCATACATCTGCGCGTCAATACCAAGCTCCTGGAAGTGCGCTGCCAGGGCTGGTAATTCGTACTCGAGGATCTGGTTGTACACCTCGATGTAGTGAAATGTCTGAAGCGGAAGCAATACACAACGTGGTCGGTTAGCCAAGAAAGCACAAGCACAGGTATGTGCCATGCTTGTCATCTCAGTTACGTACTCGTGTCGCCTCTAGGCGGAACATGTCGAATAGCAGGCTTGAACTCATCATAGCCACTAACGCCTTGAAGGCAGTAAAGCTGTCCATGTGAAAACACAGTGTAGCCGCCAGGTAGCTCATGCCCTGCACATAACCCAAGTCTGGTCGGTAGCAAATGTACGCCTCCAGCACTTCCGTTGTGCGCGCGGTCCCCTCTGCGCCAGGCTGAAACAGCGGGTGATGGCCGAACGTCCGTGGCATGTCAACGTTGACAAGTTTGATGCTGCGCTCCCCGTGCGCGACCAGCATCTCCGCAATGCCCACGGCATCCTGCAGCATATTTTGCGCAGGAAGGATGGCAGAAGACCGTCGTGCTCTTTTCCGATCGGTAATTTCCGTCGGCATCGAGGCTTCTGTAGTCGGCAAAACTTCCGAATCAGAGGGAACCTGAGTATTTGTTGATTCGTCAGTCGTCACGGGGGATTCTTCCTCTTCAACGTTGGTGTCCGACGCAGATGAAGCACTGCTCACACTGGAAACACTCCTCGTTGATGACTCGAGAATCGGACTTGCACTGCTAGAGCTTGTTGGTGTCTCAGCCACCGAATGGTCCACATCCCGCTTCAGTGACATTTCCATGAGCACAGCTTGAGCTCGAGCCTTGCAAATGTTGAACAGGTCTTGGTTAACTTGCAGCGTGTTACCAAGCGTCCACGCCCACGCACGACCTCGCAGCTCTTTAGGGATGCCTGCAAAGCACAAGGCATCGAGCACAGGCACATTCTCGCGCGTTCCACCGTTCGGTTGCGTGAACACCTCTTCCAACCACGTCTCAGTAAACGTCAGCTTCAACTTCGGGAGCTGCTGCCGTCGTCTCTCCGCGCGACGCTCTTTCGACGCGCGCTTATGAGACTTGCTTCGACCGTTCTGCATCGTAGCCGCTGCGGACGATTTCTTGGCTGCGCTCGACGGATTCCGTCCAAAAATCGTCGAGTCCGAGATCGACCGCTGGACGCCTACGTCTCCTCCAGGCAGCAGCGCACGCAGCTCCGTGACCCAGCTGCGCCTTTCTTGCTCCGTCGTTGCACTCAGGAAGAGTTTCCTGGTCGGCGTCTGCAGCACGAAGACAAAGTTGCCCGGATGGCGCACTTGGTTCTGGTCGTCGATCTGCCATTGCCACAAGAGTCTTTGATCAGCCATTGCAACATCTGCCTCTAACTTACTGCTAGACACGCACCACTTGGACGTCTCCCAGTGACAACAGCAGCCGCAGCTTGCGGCCAGACTTGGTTGAGTACGTCACCTCATTCTGCAGAGCAAAACCACCAGTCAGCCCTGCCATTGTCAGCCTATTAAGTGGTATTCTTGTCAGTCTCTTGCCTGGGTAAGCATAAAGTAGCGGACGCGCCAGATCTTCAGGTGCTTGCTCTGCGCAACGAACAACGCCCACACTCGGTTAGATGCTTCAACTACGAGCCAACTACGTTACACGCGCCTGTTTGTGCAGATAGCCCTGCAGCACGAGATCGAGCGGCGGCGGCGCCACGCTCATTGAGCCGAGCTGTTTCAGCACAATGTTTCCCTTTTTTATACGTTCGGCGTCGCTGAGTGGCTGAAAAGGAAGCGTTCTCTCAAACTAATTACCTATACCGGTACTTCGAGTGTCTATAAGATGCGCCTGCCTGAGCTGGCGGTGGCGACGCACTCGTCCTCCGCTCAGCCCCCCCCTGCACGCAGCAGCCTCCGCCTCCATCTCCGCCCGTCCACCGTCTCCTCTCCTGCAGTAGGCGACGACTCCTCGTCCGGGTGGGCGCTGCCGCCGCTGAACCAGTTCATGACACTGCCTGGTCGCTTCTTGGCCTCCCGAAACAGCCCCAGCGCCCGCAACAACCGCACCGGGGCCGCCTCCAGACCCAACAACACGCTGGATAACCTCCTGCACGACGAGGACGAGCGTTGGACCTCTCACGACCACTTTGTATTGCCCCACATGGTGCACTTCCAGGACGGGTTCGAGGCTGACGACAGCACAGGCCCAGCCCCGGCCCAGCCGCCAGAGGAGATTGATCTCACGCTCTCGTCGTCTGAGGACGAGAGTGGCGCACGCAGCCCAGACAGCGACGTGATTGAGATTCTGGAGCCCACCGATGGCGCTCCGCAGCCGACGCCTTTGCGTCGGAAAAGACGACGGTCAGGTGGGGCGCCCCTGCTGGTGCCCAAGCGTCAGCGCACAACGGACATGAAGAGCGCCGAGTCCACCAACGTCAGTATCCACAACAGCGACGTCGTGGAGGAGTTCAAGGCGCAACTCAAGTGCAGCATCTGCCTGGACGTGCTGGAAGACATGACCTCCACTTTATGCGGCCACATTTTCTGCGCCCAGTGCGTCCACCAAGCAATCCGCACCAACGGCAAGTGTCCACTGTGCCAGCGCCGTCTACATCTCAAGGACACGCATCGAATTTACTTTTGAAGAGGTGGCAACCGTCCAACCACACTCGCGAAACACGGCTTCCAGGTCGGTATCTATTTTATTTGGACGTGCTACAATTCAGCTACGACGTCGTCGTCGGCTCCTGGGATTCACTCGCAGAGACGTCGTCTGTGGAGTAAAAGTGATTGAAGTTGAACCGGAGTAGAAGACTCTACGGGGCAAGCGGACAGAGCACAAGTGTCAGCAGATTAGATCGGTAGCCGTGTCTTTCGCTATTTACTTTTTTTCCACCACCAAACACTAAAACACCGGCGTGTATGCGCAGGAACCGTAATCACAGCAAGCAAGTACCTTTGAAAACTCCCGTGTGCTCCGTTCTGCAGCTTGATTGACTCTGTCCAGACTGGCAGCAAATGTCCACAGCGCAACATCGCAGTCTTCGCACAACGCGCGAATGCGAGTCTCTTCAGAAGCTCTTCCTGTCACTTGTCGCTCCAGCCCTCGCACAAACCCCGTCAAGCTCCAAGCTGCGGCCAGAGTGTTCAGGAAAGCTGAGTGAATCTGCACCGCAGTACAGAGCCCGATACAAGTCAGCACCATCAGCTCATTTTAACGTGGAGCGATAATTGGGCAAGTCTTACCGAGTAAACGAGCGTGTCCAAGAAACAGCAGCGGATAGCGATGGCTACGTATTCCTCATGGCACCTCCGTAGTTCGGCCAGCGTTGTGGCCTTCAGCGATGCATGTTCAAGCTCCGACCACGCGGTCATCAACACCTGCAATGGCAATATTAACCGGGTGAGCTATCACCCTCGTTGGAAAACTCAACACTTGGACCAAACCTTCGTGGCAAAAGTTTCGTTGAAAGTTCGGAGGAACGACTGCATCTTGTAGATCACACCTCCGCTCAGTCGCTCTAGCGCCGAGGACAGTCGCCCTTGGCGGCGAAGCGTACGCAACATCCCCCACGCTTCTCGTATCTCCAGTGACGTCAGTCGCACGTACAGCAGAAATCGGTGCATTTGCTGGTAGTGATCTAGCGACTTGGAGGTGATCACCAGCCCGAGCGGCCACGCGACGTCGTACACCAATTCGATCTCACTTAGTACGCTTGGAACGGATGGGGTCATGGTCAGACTGTCTAGTACTGCAACAGAGGAAAATCAGTGGGAGCAAAGGATGCGGCATTAAAAACTAGCCACCTGAAGCTTACCTTGAGATAGAGGCAAGTTCGTCTTGTAGTGAAAGTTGTGTGCAATTGCATCCACCACCACGGACCCCTCAATCATAGCCAGTGTAAGAGCCGACGAAAGGCGACCGTCAACTCCCCAGTTTACCCGAGTAGCCGAGTTCAAACCGAGAAGAAAGTCACGCGCAAAGATGTCCATGCAAAGCCCTTCTGACATGAGCATCAGCTTGCGTAGCCAGCGAAGGTGTTCGACTATTTGCACCGCGTTGCGAAACCAATTCACTGCTACCTTCTCAAGCTTATGGGCAACAAGGCGGACAGGTACTTGCACAGAACAGTCGACTATCGATGCAAACGAAGTAAGATCGGCCTCAGCAAGCGCCTAGAACTCACGAGCATACATTACAAACATTGGTTAGCCTTCCAAGTATTCCAAACACAAAGCAGCAGATAGCAGAGTACCTCTGTTAGCGCGCTCATCAACACTTCGGAGTCCTCTTCGGGTACCGTCCACGAAAAGAATGGATGTACGGGTGGAAGACATACTCTTGAGGGCCCTGTCGCTCCAGCAGACCCTCTTGTCTTGGCTGACGGGATGCCACCCTCATCGCTGTAACTACTTTGCGTTTCTTCCTGATCATGCGTTGAGTCCTGCATTTCAACGTCTTCGTTTTCATAATCCTGAGGCAGCGACCCACTGGGTGTAGCGTCCTCCGTTGGTTCACTTTGATTCATGGCGCTGCTGCTATCTGCCACGTCAATATCATCTGTTGGACTGGCAAGGCCGTCGCCAGATTTCGTTCTAGAGCTTTTTAGGGGGCTATTGGGCATTCCACTAGGGCCGCCGTACAAAGCCCCATACATCTCCGCGCCACTTCCTCCGGGTTCGTTCAAGACGCGAACAGTGGTTTTATGTGTTGCAATGTCGGTGGCTGCTGAGTTACCGAGAACACCCGAGCTACGACTTCCAGCCTCTGCATTGACCTTCACCGAAGCTCTCCAAGCACCATCATCCGTAGATTCCGACGTACGATTGCCAGCCTCCGTGTTAACCCTCACCGAAGCCCTCCAGGTACCATCATCAATTGATACTGCCGTCCGGTTTCCAGCCTCCGTGTTGACCTTCACCGACGTTCGCCACTCAAGGGCCAGGGCAGGAGTCAGAGGCGGCCCCGCCGTAGCCTGGCACTCTTCAGCTTGTGTTGATACCTGGACGCCGTCCTCGACCAGCAACGTTGCCTCTTTAACTTCACCGGGTGTTGTAACACTGCTTTGTGTTTCTTGATCTAATGCCTCAATGAACACAGGCACGATAATTAGCAGCACATTACCTACAACAAAACGTTAACCAGTTAATTGCACCTGCTGTCGTCGCAGCCGTGTCGTCTGCATAAAGACATCGAAGTTGGTCCTTTGCAGTCGATAAGCGCAGAGCGCGATCCCGTCGCCATGTCATGTAGTCATGCCGCTCCTCTGCGCCGTCCATTAGCACAGCGTACCTAGTAGCAAGCAATGCGTTCGTGTGAGCCCATGGCGACGTACGCACGATCAAACCTATTTTACAATAACCTACTTGTCGAGAAGAGCATAACGACTGTAGGCCTCCTCATCTGCTTGAGCCTGCTCCGTTTCCTCGACTTGCTTCGCGTCGTTGAATGTATCCTCCCGATCTAATTGAAGCTGGCGTTGCTGTTTATCCAGCACTTGCTGGTCCAACAAATTTCGTTGAAGCAGTTGAGAGCTTCGTTTTGCTTCAGCCTGTTCGCATCAATATCAAAACACCCGACAACCGATAAATATGTTTCACGAGAAAGGAAGTACAACGGCGCACTTACTTGTTCGAGAATCGGATCCAGATATGGCTCATTTTCAGTAGTACGCAGAGTTCCCATAACCACGTTCGTATCAATCTCCGTAGCTGCATGTTGAAATTTCTGCGTTGATGCCATGGCTTCTTCTACTGTTGCTTGCCAGTCCTCTGCATGTCCAACAGCTTCATGCCCACGTATAACCATGGCTAGTGGCTGTATATTCACCTAACGTAGTCACCGGCATTTGTTAGCAACCATCGCAGGTAAATCTGGGCAAACATTAAATAGGCACACCAGAGGATGAGTCGAGCTCATCGCATCTACGCTTCGTAGAAGAGCTTGAACTTGACTGAGGTGAATAATAAGATGAGCGATCTCCCTCAGGAACTCGGGTAACATCTCGGCTGCCTGCGTTGATAATTCTTCGCTGAATAGCCCGTCTCCTCCTCCACCTGCGGCTTTTTCAAGCAAATTTCTACTCCAAGTTGTAACTTCAAACTCATCCTACCAACCAGGAAAAAAACGTCAGTATAAAATTCAATTGTAGATCACAATCTACAAACCGAACACGTACAAACGGGTCTGTTGACTCCAGCACTCTACCCGACGCAATAAGATTGGAAAGTGCCGCCAGCATTGGCGAACACGATTTCACGAGGAACCATGTCACCAGCTCTTGCATATATCCGGTGGCGTCTTCAACGCGCAGGGACAATACGTGGCCATACAAACGGTTCAGCAGCGCAACTCCTCGAGGAAATTTATCTACGAAAAGACGACACTTAGCCACTTGTTTTGACTTCATATAAACAGCACAATGGCACGCACTCTGTTGCAGTAATGGCCAGAATTCTGTGTCTTCATCACAGCTAAGTACATGCCCAACAGTTTCCAGAACTCGGCACACTTTGCGAGTCTTGCAAACTAGTTTCGTGACGGATACAATTTCTTCATCCTCTTGGTCCGTTTCACCGAGCGCAGATTCGAGACACTCCTGTGTGATGCTTTTCACAAGTGACTAGTGCAAATAACGGAATGAAAGCATTAAATACAAACTCCTAGGAGCACAGCAATACAACTACTCCTTACTCGATGCATCGATAGATACAATTGTAGTGCGTCTCCCATGGCCTGCAGTGTCTTCCCCCCTCGCACAGGATCTTGGGCGTAGTAGATTGATAGCAGCTCTAACCGCATAAGCATCGTCCCAGCCTTACGAAACACCTAAACAAATCACATTACCGTTAATCGACCAACTCGATACAGCGTGGTCCAAACAGCAGATTTCACCTCTAAGACAGACGCTGTGGCTGATATGGTCGTGTTGCGGAGCTTTAAGTCGCGCTTTTTAGGCAGTTTAAACGTTGCTGTCCGAAAATCTCTTCTAAAAATCGCAGAGTCAACCCCATTCAATGCTCTCAGAGAATCCTATACAACGATTATACAATCATTAGTGCGGCCCACGTGAGCAGCAATCCCCTTCCACCAAATGAGTGTAAGCTCCCCACCTCAATCAAGTCCTCTTCGTTAATTTCCAGCGGTGTATCCCCATCGTGATTTCTGCAAGCAAAAGATGCAGGAACTACCAGATCACGAAGCGACCGCTTATCCTCCCGAACTGCTGGCTTGTAGTAGCCTGGGGGCAAACCCGTACGATTCCCCAGTTCCTCCCACGCGTACGTTTGAGCTATCCAGGGCTCAGTGGCATCAAGCGAGCTTTCTGAGCCCCAAGACGAATTTTCCGTAATACTGCTTGCTTCTCCCCAGTCTGTCGGCCGCCTCCAACTACCACAGTGAACCTCCCGAGTGGTGTCGTAAAAGAACACATCTTTACTCGGAGACAGTCCACTTCCCGTTACTTGAGGCCTCGTCACCTCAAATGCCATGGCGTCAGTTCGACCGCGCTGTCGTTTTGGAGTACCATTGCTGGTTTAGCGCACATGCCAGGCAATTAGATAAAGGGCTGAGTACATGAAGCGTTAAATACGCACATACATTTCCACGCTGCGATCAACGTCATTCCGAACTGGGGAGCCACCAGGAAGGCCAATGAACCGATTAGGCTATACAAGTACATGAAGAATCAGTTCCTTTTCGCTGAACAACCCTTTGTAACACTCCTTGCCACTTACCTGCTTAAATGGTACCATGTTGAGGAACACTCCGTCTCTTGCTGCAGCCACGCCGGCAGCAGGGCACCATAAGCTCGAGTGTTGACGCGGTATACCATTGCCAAAGGCATTGAACAACTCTGGCGAAAAGAGTCTGTACAGATTCATTGAGAACTTGTGACTAAAAACAGCAAGAGTAGCAGGTAGCAATTGGGTCCGTGGGGCTGCATGTACACACCTCGACTC
Organism: Phytophthora lateralis; assembly: GCA_000500205.2. Lineage (NCBI taxonomy): Eukaryota > Oomycota > Peronosporomycetes > Peronosporales > Peronosporaceae > Phytophthora > Phytophthora lateralis. The sequence continues at coordinate 20,909 of AWVV02002822.1, read as the reverse complement.
TTCCAGCGGGACTGGGGGCTTATTGAAGATTACTCTTGAGCGCTGCAGCAGCACAACATCATTCATACGGATGCGGTCGCCAATGCGCTTGCTCGTAGCTTCCGAAAACTAAGCAATCGCATTATCAAATCTATTAGCAACAATATATAACCAAAACAAAGAAGCAATCAAAAACACCGACTTACCATGATCGACTCACCACCTGTCGTTCGCATAGGGGATTCAAGCACAAAAGTCTCTCCGTCGTCTCCACCTGCGAGTGCCACCAGCAACCGCATCACCTCTTCAACTGGAACTGCAGCCACATCACCAAATCGTCAGCCAGTCCCCTGTTCCCTCTCCTCGGCATTTTCACAACAAACTCCACCCGCTGTGTCTGCATTCAGTTGCTTCTTCTGCTGCTCTTCAATCTCCATACAGTGCTCCACCATGTGGTCCATGCGATCCACGACGTCGACTCTACACAGCAGCAGCCCACAGAGTCACAGACTCAGTAGACGGACCACCAAGTAGCCACCCGCGTCCCACGTACACATCGGCATCTTCTCCACATCCCAGCAGCTTTGACCGTATCTCCAACAACTTTCTCTGAACTGAAATACCGGCATCATCGCGCTTAAACCGAGTCAAACAGAGTCTAGTGAGATTATGAGAAAGATAGGCGGGTCTAGGACGCACGTACGGGGCTCAGAAGGCGCTCGTAGACTGGCAGTACGCGTCGGAAGTCGCTCCGAGGCTCACGACAGATGCGGGCGCGCAGACGCTTAAGCAGATCCACCACTCCAGCCTCAGGAGGCGCCTGCCGCAGCAACTCGTGCATGACGCCCGATTATTATCTTGTGACACACGAACGCTACACAAATAACTACATTCACAAAGGTTGCTCTGTATTTTAGATGGCACGACGTTCGTGTGTGTACCCATTTACCTGCATACATCCAAATGTTGTGCTTGTGCCTACTCCGAGACGGCCTCAGCGATGGCGCGCGCCCACTGCTGTGCGAGGTTGTTGGAGTCCGTGATCCGGATGGTGTCTGACCGCTGCAGGTCAACATCGAGGGTCCCATCTGTCAGCTGAAAGGTGGGCAATAGCAGGATAACAAGTTGCGACGCACCGATACGACGTCGAACGTGTGAGGGTCGATCTCATTCACCGTCGTGTCAGCCGAGAGGAAAATCTCGCGCTTGAAGCGGCCAGACCACGAGCTGATCACAACCAGGCGCGGAGCGTCGGTGAGATAGAGCTGTTGGGGCAGAAACTGCCTGATTAGTGTCTGCAACCCCTCGTTTGGCTTTAACACGTTGGAAGCCGTACCTCTCGCGTGCGATTAAACATCGTGGTGCGGACCTTCACGGTGGATTCGAAGCGGATCTGCTCATCGTAATCAATACAGGCTGGCCGGTTTCTTTGGACCGAGCTGCTGCTGCGTGAACGCTTACTGCACCAGAGAGCAAAGCAATTAGAGGCACAATTGTCCTACCAGGCACTTCCAAGCAGCACTACACTATACCTGAACTCATCAGACGTGCTTTCTGAAAAATCATCCGAGAAGTACTCGGCGACGGTCCAATTCTCAGAGGCGCCATCCTGGTTGCATAGTCCATCGATTAGCGATTCAGACCAATAAAGATTCAACGCAGCTTATTCAAAGCAGTTCTCGTACCAGCTTTGGCTCGGGCAAAACCAACTCAGGAGGGCTATACGGCGGAGTCTGATCGCCAATGTCGTCCCATTCTACACCTTCAAAGAATGGATGATTCTGCATGGCAAACACAGTCAGGTATCGGTCACTGAGACCTAAAGCAGTAAAAGATATAACCTTCAGCTCGGCATAGCCCTCTTCGTTCTGCTGAGCACCAATGCGTTCCTCGGGGTCTTGAACGAGAAGCTTCCGGATCAGATCCTGTGCGGATTCCGGGACACTGCTTGGGAACTCGAATTCTTCGCTCGAGTGATTAATAATCTGCAAAGTGCCAAGTCAGTTTGAGTAGCACTCCAAGACGCTCGAACATTTGCAAGTCTTACCACTTGGAAAGTGAGGTAATCGTTTTCTCCAACAAAAGGCGCTCGACCGGTAAACATCTACATTCATACGGTCAAAAGGGATCAGTGCACCTAGAACATTGGGACTCGGATCTGACCGTGCACGCACCTGAAAGATCAGGCAACCCATTGCCCACAGATCGGCCCCTCGCGAAGCCGGTTTGTCGTGCAATACTTCTGGTGACACGTAGGAGGCAGTCCCACAAAACTGACACACATCGCTACTTTCGCCGTCTTGGTCCTATATTGTCAACACTAACGTTTAGAACGCATACATCAACATGATTTCCAAGAAGAAACGATCACTGAATAGGTCGCCTTACCTTTGCCGTGCCGAAATCAGTCACCTTCAAGTGTCCATCCTCACTGAACGGGACCGCACAAGAAGTCGTTAGAATTTACGGTGCAGACTGAAGAGCGTGTTAGAGGCTGTAGCGGCCTCCAATTCAAAAGTGCAGCATACCTAAGAAGCAAGTTGTCGGGCTTGATGTCGCGGTGGATGACATGCTGCAGCAAGGATTCTCCTTCATTAATATCGCATACAAACCCAACAACGACTTCTTTGCCGTAGCAGTACCTGGGAGTGCATGTATTCCAACGCGTTGACTAGCTCTGCCATGTAGAATTGCGTCAGTTCGAAAGAGCACGCAGCGTCCGACACGCCTTGTTCCTGCTGGTTCTGATACTCCTTGCTGGTCACAACGCACTGCAATCAGCACCCTCGTATTCCCGGCATGAAGAATGAACAGGCCGTGCGCACCTGATGAGTCCGAAGAGATCGCCGCCGCGACACAGCTCCATCACCAAGTACAAGCTGTGGTGGTCCTGTACCCACAATTGGACGCAAAAAATGAGACGAGGGGGCCAGATGGATTGCGTTTGCGGTGCTGCACTGCTCAGCGTCTTTGAGTCCACACGCAGTAAATGCATTGAGAGTGCAGGCGCCTTACGCGGAAGCTGCAGTAGAACTTGACGATGTTCGGGTGCGAGAGGCGCGACATGACCTTGCGCTCCGTGAGCACGAATGCTGTCTTGTTCTCCTTGCGGATGAAGCCCTGGTCCATCACCTTCACGGCGAAGTCCATGCGAGTTTTCTTCATCTGCGCGTGGAAAACCTGCAAGCGGTGCCAACAGGCAGCGAGAGCGACAAACCGCCGGCATGAGTCAGCAATAGCCCACGCAACAGCAACGGCGGCAGAGGCTATATCCCAGATCACCTTTGCGTACGAGCCCTGACCCAGCACGTTCCCGAAGAAAAAATCGCTGGCCTCGGGCGCCGCATCAAGCTGGAGCGCGTGCGCCGGCGTCATGGTGTGCTCTCCCCGCTTGGCCTCGTCAAGTCGCTCGACGCAGTTTTGGTCCACGCAATACCGGGAATAAGGTGCCCGCATAAAAGTATAGTAAAAGTAAACCTTCCTTTCACCGGTATCAAAAATTGTGCACTATTCCTGTGGATGGATTACATGTATACCGGTATTTCACTGGTATTTATATTCTGCGAATCAGCACGGCTGAAAATGGTACTGGCGAATCAGCAGGATGCGCACCGGTAAAACCGAATCCGTTCCCCCCCTTTCGTAGCTCCTCGCATTCTCCAGTCAACGCCCCCCGGACGTCCCAGGAAGGAAGGTGCAGCTCCCCCGCCCAGTCCTCTCACGCCACGCAGGACGCAACATGGTCTCGTTCGCGTCGCCTCTGTTCTGGCAGATCAACTACCTGGTCACCAACCTCAGCAAGAAGAACTTCAAGTCCAACGTGGCTGAGCTCAACCAGGTGCGGCCGGTCTTGCGCCTCGCTGCGCTCTGTGGCTCAAACTAACGCTCTGTATGTCGCCTGCAGCTCGTGGAACTCTACGGAGAAGACGCGCGCATCTTCCTGCTCAACTGCCTGGTCCAGGACATCGACTTCCGCGGCCAGAAGGACGCGCTCAAGATCCAACTGCTCACGCACGAGGTCGCGCAGGCCTCGTCACGTCCCAACTTCACCACTTTCATCTGCGAGGTGCGCTCTCCCCCCTCTCTTCTTCCCCCTTAGTCGCCCCCTTTTGACGGATGTTTTGCGACTGTGGCAGGCGATCGAAGGAAGCTCGCCAGACTCTGTGAGTGAGCGCCACGTGACGGAGGAGTTCCTGCAGCTTTTCTGCAAAACGCTCAAGCTCAGTCTCCCGCAGCAGGTAACGGTCGGTCTGGCCTTCGCCCAGGGAGAGAAGGCCGAGAGCTCCGCCCAGGCCATCGAGTTCCTGCGCACCAAGATCCCGGAGATCTCGTCGTGCGGCGCCAAGCTGCCGTCGGACGTGCTCCACTCGCTCGTCTTCGTGCTGCGCATGAAGAAAGAGTTCCACGCGGATATCGCCGAGACGGACTCGTTCCTCGCCAGCATCTCGTCTGCGCACCCGAACGATATGAGTTCGCTCGAGATGGCCCCGTTGACCATGGGCGACCCCGAGCACGTGGACTGTGGACCGGTAACCGCCTCGGACTCGCTCAGCCAGCTCATCTCGGACGTGTCGTCGAGCTGCGTGTTCTACGAACTGATGGAGGATGTCGGCTACTCGTGCACGTCCTCCCCTCAGGCGTTCCGCACGCTCCTGGCCGAGGCTGGACTCGCAAAGGCCCCCACGATCCCACCGACTCAGGTCGCGGGTATGCTGGCGATGCTGTCGCGAACCTTCACTGGATTGAACGCGGAGAACGGTGCAACGCTGATGGCCAACCTTACGATTGATTTTGAGGCAACCCCGTCGGACGAGGCTGCTGCAGCACCCGTGCGGGAAAGCTGGGACCTCGAGATCATCGCTGAAGTGTTGCAGAAGGACTACGCCTCGATCAAGTGGGCAAAGGTTGCGGAGAAGCTGGACCGTGCCGACCTCAACATTCAGAATGAGGCTCAGCTGCGCGTGCTTATTACGGCGTTCCAGCGGTTCTCGCAGACCAAGTTCCGCGTGACCACAATGCTGCGGCCGTGGAAAAACAGTCGCGCGCACATTAGCATTCTGATGGCAGCTGTGGAGGCACCACCGGAAGTGCTGTCGTTCTCCGAGTCGCCGCGGAAGCTCGCACCGTTCGAGGGCGCTGATGCATCGGCTGTGCCAAAGAATGGCGTGTGGTTTTCGCTGGATGTCGTGGAGACGTTACTACAGGTATCCGAGCAGGACTGCTACGGTGACGTCCGCAAGATCCTGGATGGAGCAATGAAGACATGTCCCGATGTTCTGATCGCCAACCTGGCTCAGGCCTCACCTCGTTGGAACGCGCTGCGCGACGACATGTTCTCGGAGCTCTTTAGCACCTACATCATGGGCCGGCCCAACGCCCCGCTTATCATGCGCCACTTGTGGTCCGTCGCGCCCAAGTTGGTGCTGTACGCCAGCGTCAAGTGTTTCTACGCCGCCACAGCGCCGCACATTGTGTCGCGACTGTTCGCGCTCTTCCGCAACACGGGGGACGCCTTCGCCTCTGCCATTCATTCCAACTATTTTTCGTTCGCTTTGGCCTTAGCCACAATGGGGGCCAACCACGACGTGCTAAACTTAGAGACGTGGCTGGTGGAACGCCTCGCCTCGCAACGGACGGCGTTTGCGACGTCGTGTCTGGCCTTCGTGCACCGCAACTACGCCCGCGCGGTGCCTAAGAGCAACATTACGCCGCAGTCGAGTCACGTGCTGTCCATCGAGTCGTTAGCGACTATTCTTAAGTGCATTATGGCTGTTCAAGGGGCGCTACCTGTTACTATCGCACAAGAGCTCAAGCGAATCATCACCCTCAGTATGGAGACCCACCCTGTTATATCAGCGTCCACTCGCCCGGTCGGAGAGGCAGCTAATCCTCATGTACCCGGAGCAGGGGGGGCAGCCGTCGGTATTGGTGCCGGAGCTGCTGCCGCGGCGGGTATTCGAGCTGGTGGCGATCCGTCTGCGAGTAGTGGTGAAGCATCAACCTACACGGCAGAAATGATCGAGGAGCAGGCGAACGCATACTTCCAGCAAATCTACACGTCGGAGCAGAATATCAACGATGTTGTGGCAATGCTGAAGCGTTTCCAAGGTTCTCGCGACGAACGGGAGCGGCAGATCTTCTACTGCATGATCCACAATCTGTTCGATGAGTACCGCTTCTTCCCTCGATACCCGGAGATGGAGCTGCGCATTACTGGCGTTCTATTCGGGAAGCTCATCGAGCACCAGGTTCTTCCTCCCAACTTCCTCCAGACCGCGCTACGTTCTGTGCTTGAGAGTCTTCGCGAGCCTGTGAATTCGAAGTTCTTCTTCTTTGGTGCCTGCGCGCTGCAGCAGTTTGTTCCAAGGCTGCGGGAATTACCCGCCTATTGTACTAATCTATCGCAGATCCCTCACTTGCAACACGCGTTGCCAGAGATTATGCGCCAGGTGAACCAAGTTACCCGCTCGATCGCGCTCTCAGGACCGTCACTCGATGCGAGTTCTGGTAGCAGTGATGCACTGTCCTCTTTGGGTGGTTCACTTCCGCCATTAAGCGGTGCTGCTGAGGGAGAAGGTACGTCGAGACTCGTCGCCAGCGCCGCTTCATTTGGTCTTGGATCGCCGCCACCCGCTGTTCCAAAGACTCAAGACGATATCGCATTGGATATTCAAATCCCGTCATCGATCTTAAGCCGTTCGACAGGGCCGTCATTGACATCCCCGTTGCCAAAGGCTCCAGCGGCGTCACCTCCGCCCCCTGCCGCCCCCGCACCGGAGCTGAAGGTAGATCATATCTTCCATGAGTTAAGCAAGGTGGATGAGGATGAGGAGCTTGAGCAGCCTGACGAGAACGTGAAGGATCGCATTCACTTCATCGTGAACAACATGTCGATCTCGAATTTGGAGGCAAAGATCCCGGAAGTGCGTAAGATGCTGCTGCCTGCGTATCATGCGTGGCTCGCGAACTATTTGGTGGTGAAACGTATTTCGACTCAGCCTAACTACCACACGGTATACCTAATTTTCATCGAGAAGCTTATGCGCCCGGAGCTTGAGAGTGAGATCCTCAAGCGTACGCTCCAAAACGCACGCAAGCTGCTGACATCAGGAACGATCACAACCAATTCTCAACAGCGCTCCTTGTTGAAGAACCTAGGTTCGTGGATGGGCGTCTTCACTCTCGCACGCAACAAGCCTTTGCTGCAGCGTGACTTGGACCTAAAGGAGCTTCTTTATGTTGGCTACGAGACCGGTCACCTTATTGCTGTGACGCCCTTCGTGGCCAAGATTCTTGAGGGATGCAAGAAGTCGAAGATCTTTAAGCCGCCAAACCCGTGGGTCATGGGCCTTATTCACGCCATGAGTGAGATTTACGATGTAGCGGACCTCAAGCTTAACCTTAAGTTTGAGATTGAAGTCCTGTTCAAGTCATTCAAGCTGAACGTGGAGGATCAGCGCAAGGCGCAGCTGCTGCATACGCGTCGTGCACCTCCTCGTACTGCGAACCCTGACTTCAACGTCAAGGTTCCCAAGACCTCGATGATGGGACCACGGTCTGCCACACCACCGCCCGGCTCGGGAGTAAAGTTGGGCCGGCCGCTGACACCGGGCAAGCAGATGAAGAAGCCAGGCGACGGATTCGCGCCGGCAGGTAGCCCAACTGGAAGAGAGGGAGTGCCTGGCTATGGATCGCTTGGAGCAAGCAGTGGCGGTGGTGCGGCTGCGGAGTCTACAGTGATCCCGAACCTAGCTTCGTATGTTGCTGTGAACCCTGAGCTGCCGTTGCGCAATGTCAACCTGCGTCGCTTGGTCCCTCTTGCCGTAGACCGCGCTATTCGCGAAGTGATCTCCCCCGTGGTAGAGCGCAGCGTAACCATTGCGTGCATCACTACTCGCGAGGTGATCCTGAAGGACTTTGCTACTGAATTCGATGATACGAAGATGCGCAAGGCCGCACACCTAATGGTGGCGTCGATGTCGGGATCATTGGCACTTATCACGGCCAAGGAGCCGCTTCGCAATGCTATTGGTACACACCTTCGTGCGTTGCTTCCCACCACCGCTGGGGATCCCCAGCAGCTTGAGCACGTGATCCAGGTCTGCTCCAACGAGAATACGGACTTGGGCTGTATGCTCATTGAGAAGGCATCTTCTGAAAAGGCTATGCGTGACATCGATGAGGCTCTTGCTAATGCGTATGCATCGCGTCGGCGTTACCAGCAGCAGCAAGCACAGGTTGGCAAGGCACCAGGAGCGGATGGCGTGCACTTTTTCGAGGGCAGCGCGAGTAGCACGGCTGTGGCTGCTTCTGCAGGTTCGCCAGGGGCTCCTAGTGGTCACTGGCCCGCTGCTTTGCCGGAGGTCTTTAAGCCCAAGCTTGGCGGTGTGCCACCCATGCAGCTCGTGGTTTACGAGGCCTTCCAGCGTATTCCACGACCCACTTCCATGCCGCTTTCATCTCGACCTGGCGCTGGTGCGTTCCCGGGTGGTGTTGTTGAAAAGGAGGGTGATACCACCGGTGTGAGTGTAACGGCTGCATTGGATCGCTTCGCTGGCCTCCTGGAACGTTTCGAGCTGTTCGTGCAAAAAATTGCTCGCCAGGCTGCTGCTGCACAGCGTGAGCTCCCGTCGCTGCTAGCAATTCCGGCGGAAAGCGAGGTTTTCGCAGTTTTGCGCGAGGTGCGTGCACTTGGTGGCAGCGTGCGCCCGGCGTTGCGTGATGAAGCTTGCCTTAAGATCGCGAACCGTATCGTGAAGTTTATGTACGAGTTGGGCAACGGTGGCCGAGGAAACGAATTGTTCCTGGAGATTTTGGTTAGCTCGTTGGAAGCACTGACGGCAAGCTGCGACAAGCTGCGCAAAGAGATTGTTGGTTGGGTTCTGCGTGCACCCGTGGACGACAAACTGAAGTTGCATTGTGAAATCATTGTGGCGCTTATCCGCTACAAGGTCGTGGATGCCAGCGAGTTTGACGTATATCTGGCACGCAACATGGAGCGCAATAGCGTGGCGATTGAGTTTGCCGTTCATGTGGTTCGCCAGTGTCTGCTCATGGAGCACGTAGGAGTGGCAACTCAGTTGCCAAACACTCTGGAAGCGCTTGCACGGATTGTGGAGCGTCATGGAGGTGCGACCGCCAACAAGAATGTGCAGATCCTTGCCGCACTGCTAGAGCAAGCGCGTGTGCAAAAGTTGCAGAGCCGCCCGACACCACCGGCGCCGCAGCAACCCCAGAAGAGCATGGGTGCGATCGGCAGCAGTGCTGCGAAAAACACCGCAGAACGCCCACTCGTGCAGGAGCATGCAGCTTTCCGCCACACGGTGAGCAATGCTCTGGAGCACTGGATCGCCATTTACAAAGAGCCGACTGGCAACTCGAAAATGCATGCCCAGTACCTCCAGATGCTGAAGCAGTACGGTCTGCTTGCTGATGACGAGAGCGTCTCCTTGTTTTTCAAGTTCGGCACAGAGCTGTGCGTGGATGCGTGCCTGAAGAGCTCTTTTGCCGCGAGTGATCCTGCTGCACTCAAGGCGGGTGCCAAGGTACCGCTGAACTACTCGGTGCTGGATGCACTTACGCACTTGATGGCGCTGCTGGTAAAGTACCTGGACCCTTCACCCGCCGCAAAGCTGCAGGTGCTAAACCACGCTGTTGGCGCTATTGCTAACGTCTTGGTGGCAGCACACGACTTGTCGCGCAAGAAGAAGGCCCCCTTCGACCAGCGCGTTTTCTTCCGCATGTTCGTGAATCTTATGAAGGAGTTGACGGCTCAGGAACCGGCCCTGGACGCTATCAACCTGCAGGTCCTCAACACCTTTGCCAGCGCGTACAACACGCTGCAGCCACTCGGACTGCCCGGATTCGTGTTTGCTTGGACGGAGCTTATCTCGCACCGTTGCTTCATGCCGTTACTGCTGCGTGCTAAGCAGCAGCGTGGCTGGCAGATTCTGCACCGCCTTCTTATGAACTTACTCGTGTTCATGGAACCGTTTTTGCGTCATGCAGACTCGGCCGTGCCGCTGCCAGACTCTATCGCGGCGCTGTACAAGGGTGTTGTGCGCATCATTTTGGTGCTGTTGCACGACTACCCGGACTTCCTGAGTGACTTCTACACTAGCTTCTGCGATGTGCTGCCAGCGGCCTGTGTGCAGCTGCGTAACGTGATCCTGTCGGCATTCTCGCGCTCGATGCGGCTGCCCGACCCGCTGACGCTGGGACTTCAGGTCGCTCAACTCCCCGAAGTGAGCGTGGCTCCGCGACTCATGCCTGCCTGGGGGGCCGCGCTCACGAACAACGGCATCAAGGACTACGTCGACGAGTTCCTGCACGCTACTGCAAACCGAGCGTCGGCGTTCCCGGCTGACCTCATCTCGAAGCTGGCGCGCCCTGCTGCCCAGCTGGAGCGCGACCCAACGTCCTGCAAATACGCGCTGCCGGTGCTCAATGCGCTGGTGCTTTACTTGGGGAAGGAAGGCATTGCAGAAATGGCCAACGGAGGGTCCACGTCGCCGCCAACGCCATCTGGGGCTGACGCCAAGGCGAGTACGACCAGCAAGTTCGAGCAGAGCGCGGCCATGGACGTGTTCCGCTACCTGGCGGACGAGCTGGACACGGAAGGCCGCTACTGGTACTTCAGCTCCCTGGCGAACCACCTGCGCTACCCGAACAGCCACACGCACTATTTCAGCTGCGTCATCCTGTACCTGTTCTCGTACTCGAACAATAAGATGGTCAAGGAGCAGATCACCCGCGTGCTCATCGAGCGGCTGATCGCCAACCGCCCGCACCCGTGGGGCTTGCTGGTGACGTTCATCGAGCTCATCCGCAACAAAAGCTACAAGTTCTGGGACCAGGACTACCTCGAGTGCTCGAGCGAGATCAAGGAGGTGTTCGACGACGTTGCTCGGACGTGTCTCGGCACGGCGCCGGGTGCCTCGAGTGCCAGTCCGTTGGCCTCATTAGCCATCTCGGCTTCCTCTCCCAGCACTTAGCGCCATTAACACCTTTGTTAGCCATCGCCTGAACAAATAATACCTTTTGCCAATATTTCAGCATGCATTTTAGGAGCAAATCGTTCTTATCAAAATGGAGCGAGAGCGGATATTGGAGGAGGTGGCGAAAATCGAGGCGTACCTGGCCTCGTACCGCCCCGAGGAGGGCGAGCTGGCCTTCAACACGAGCATGGGATGCTTCCGAGCCAAGCCGCTTCGATCCGTTTGCATCCGCCGCGGCATCCGAGCGCAGGGGAAGGCGTTCCGAGGCGCCTCCACCAAGAACAACTACATCGCAGCGCTGTGGGAGCACTGCAGAAGTCACGGGGCCTCGAGCCCCACCACCACAGAGACCATCGGACAAGATACCCCTCCACTATACGCCGCACAGCCTAACAGTAACCACAGCCTCATCAGGCCAGCGCAACCGACCAAACACTGCGTCATTCGTCTCATGAACGTGCTCTTCAGCGACGGAGTTTCGCACAGATTAGCGGCGCTGCACGCAGGCGCAGAAGACTGCAGCTTCTGGAAAGACGTGGCTGCATCCTATTGCTCCACTTCGCTGGAACTGGACGGACTCATCTCGGCGCACCAACGCTATCGGACACTCAACCCGTCGGCTGCGGAGCCGCATCCGCCGGCCAAGCTTCGAGATATGTGGAACACCCTGTGCGTCGTGTACGAGGCAGCCTTTGAGCGGGTCTTGATGACCGACAAAAGCTCGGGAAACTTCTCGGAGGTCTACCAAGGCCGACTCGACGTGCTTTATCTGCACGAATGGCTTCGAATCCGTCCCGAGCTCATGTCAACCGTTGGGATCAAGCTGCTGGAGCAGGAAGACACCGAGCAATACTCGAGCCCCTCCGACGCCTCGGAGACACAGAGCAATTATGAGGCGAGTGAAGCTGATTTGGAGACCAACAACAGGCCGACTGTCGTTGAAGCGCCCGAGACACAAATGAACGACGTGGAGATCATCGCCGATTCACAGACCCTCCACACAGAGGAGGGTATCCCTGAAACAAGCCGTGACACAGCTCAAAGCATCGTCGAAACCCAGGTGGACGAAGAGCACGCGGATGAGGTGCGAGAATTTACAGCGGCACACAAAAAGAAACGGAGAACAGACATTCTGCAGCGGGTTACTCCAGATGCGATGGAGATCAAGCGCCGAAGGCTAAAAGACTCATCAGACTATGTGCGAAGTCTGTTTCACACAGTGGAGACGATGAGGTCAGCAGGCTGTGATGAACTTGTAGTGGGTGAAATGCTACAAGAGGCCCAGCGCCAGGCCTCCAAATTAGTTCAGGAGTCAAAGAGTGAGTTACCTTAACGGCAGAGATTAATGTTATTCAGTCAAAGGTGGCTTCCACTTTCAACACATTCTCGTTGCACGAGCTGTGATCTCACTTTTCAAACTTGCGCAGGATATTGAAGGCGGCCACGTACTGCAGAGCCGTGTGCTTGAGGCTGTACTCACTGTTAGGCAGCCCCACCTTCTCAAAAAGTGCCGGCATGTTTTCCACGGGCTTGCGCAGGTGGTCGTGCGAGGCAAAGTTGCCCAAGAACTCGTCGATCAGCATGTCCACGTGGGAAACCGTGTAGCACGACGAGTACTGCACTTCGATGATGAGGCCTCGAGGCAAATTGTTGCGGGACATGAACGTGCACACGCTCACCACAAAGTCCCCCACCACGTACTGTGTGCCCTGCAGCACGTCATAGCACAAGAACAAGAGCTCAGTCACCCCCTACCGGACCAAACAGCCCACAGCTCTGCACCTCGAACTGTCCGTCCGACTTGAAAGCGTAGATTTCCACTTGCTGTAGGATGTTGGCTCCGTCCAGGCCGCACTCGAGCAGCGAGACGTCCTCCATGAGCCCCTCCACGCCATTGTCGCTGGGCGCGATGCCGTGCGCCTTCTCGTTGGCAAGCACGGCGTACACCAGGTCGTCGTTCTGCGACATCCTTAGCATGAACATGCGCTGGTTGATGCAGCCGTCCGTAAGCGTCTTGCGGTTGAAGAGGCGGCAGTGCACCACGTGCCGCCCGATCTTCTCCCCCCCCATCGACTCCAGTTTACGCAGCAGTTCCTGGTACTTTTGCGTGATGTTGACATCCTGGATGATCACCACTCTGTGCACAGCAAGTAAGGCATGATACAGGTGAGTTCATGTGGCGCTCCGTTGCGGTAGCGGCCGACGAACGGGGTCGGTACGGTACCTGGTCATGCCAGTCATGGTCATTTGATTTGGCAATAAAATATAACAATAGCCTTTATCATGATATTTGGATATCGTCTTCGCTAGTGTTATATTTTCTATCGATGGAGGCGGACGAGGAAGAGCGGGAAGTGGCGACGGCGTCGGCCGCGCTGTTCGGCGGCACGGAGGGAGATCCACGCTTCGACGACGACGGGATGGACGGCTCCGACCTGCCGCCGTCATTTGCCCTGCCGCTGCTGACTCGGGGCGACGACGAGGAGGCGGCAGACGCACCGGAAGAGGAGAATACAGCTCAGCCAGAAAAGCAGACGCCAAGCGTGGCGTCCCAGGCTATAGAGGCGCCACCGAACAGCGCAGAGGTGGAAATCGATGCACAGGAGACAGAGACGGAAGAGACCGCAGAACAGACGGAGGAAGCCGCAGACCGCCGAGGCTTCCAGTGCCGCTCCGAGAACTGCCCCAAGTTTGCTCAGGCGGGAGGCCTCTGTATCGCCCACGGCGGGGGTTATCGCTGCCAGACGCCGTTCTGTGCCTTCTTTAACTTGCGCACGTGTCCAGACCATGGAGGCTCTAAGCGCTGCGGCGTCACGGGTTGCACTCGCGTGGCGCTGGGCACGTCGGCGCTTTGCTGTGCGCACGGAGGGGGGCGGAAGTGCAGCATTAAGAAGTGTAACAAATATGACGCCGGACAGGGATTCTGTCTGGCACATGGCGGCGGGCGGGACTGTACGACTAACGGATGTACGAAGAAGGCCATTCGCTACGGACTCTGCAGTGGGCATGGCGGACGCGCGCGCTGCAAGGTGGAAGGGTGCACTAAGTACGACCGGGGTCAGGGCAAGTGTAAGGCGCATGGTGGTGGATACTTCTGTAAGGTGCAGGGCTGCGGCAAGAAGGACAAGGGCGGCGGTCTCTGTGTGGCCCATGGTGGGGGCAAGAAGTGCTACGTGGAGGGATGCACGACGCCGTGTGTTGGTGGAGGGCGTTGCAAGCTTCATGGCGGAGGTAGACGGTGCCAAACTCAAGACTGCCGCAATTGGGCTCTCAATGGCGGTCGCTGCAAGGAGCACGGCGGCACGGGCAAGCGCTGTTCTCGTCGTGGCTGCGACAAACACGACCAAGGTGGCGGCTTCTGCCTAGCTCACGGTGGCGGCTTCACCTGTACATTCCCGGACTGCACCAAGAAGCAGGTACGAGGGTATTCGTCTGAGTTGCGTCGTTTGTACAATGGTCTTTGCTAATCAGAACCTTTGTCACATGTGTTTACCAGATCCGTTTTGGACGCTGCTGTGCGCATGGAGGAAAACCACGATGCACGGTGGCTGGCTGCGAGCGTCTGGGGCAAGCCCGTGGCCTTTGTAAGGCTCATGGCGGCACTAAGCCTTGCAGTTTTCCAGAGTGTACGCGAAAGGCAAATAGCGGTGGCCACTGTATTCGACATGGCGGCGGCGGGCGCTGCAAGACTGAAGGGTGCTTGAAGACAAACCGCGGTGGAGGCTACTGCAAGGCTCATGGCGGTGGCAAAAAGTGCACGGTGCCTGGATGCAACGAGTGGGCCATCGGTGGCGGTGTGTGCCCTCAGCACGAGCTCTTCGGTGCGGCTGCTGTTGTCTCGGTGTGACGATGGCTGATGACACCAATATCTATACCATGCGTGCGATTTGTGTATTTTGTTCTTGAATGGACTTGCTTCCCTCCCGCCTCCCGTCTAAGTGTTGTGCTGCGCCAGTTATCAGGAGTTCCTCGAGTACACAAAGCTTACAGGTACGCGAGGCCCGAGTTGATGGATTCGACCTCCGCCGGCGAGAGCGGCAAGCGCTTTGCGCTGCTGAAGGGCAGGACGTCCGCGCTAGACGGTTGTACAGGTACTGCGCGCAGAGGCGAGGGCGGCACGTTGAGCAGCGGCTTGGGCAACGGCGACGGCTTCTGAGGCAGCAGCGAGCGCTTGCCCAGGAACTTGATGAGCGGCACGCGGTGTCCGGACGATGCACCAGCGGCGACAGCAGCAGCGGGGGCTACTTGTGACGATACTGCGGTCGTCGTCAGTGCAGATTTGTTGGAGCCGCTCGGCGCCAGCGCGTCGTCCAGCGAGAAGAGCGGCTTGCCCACCTCGACGTTCTCCTCCAGCTGAGCCAGGACCTCCACGATGGTGCCGGCTACTGGGCTCGTCACGTCCACGCTCACCTGACAGCAATGGTGAGTGCTTCTGCATCGTCATACTCCTATGCAGAGTTAGATAGAGACGTACCTTGTCCGTCTCGAGCACGAGCACCACTTCGTCGGCGTGTACCGCGTCCCCCGCCTTCTTGACGATCTCCACGAGCGTCCCCTCGCTGATGGAGTCGCCCATGGACGGCACGTTGACGGTCTGGATCGCCAGGCGTCCCGCGGACGCGTGGAAGGCGCGGCGCAGCGGCAGGTAGGAGCGGCTTAGCATGGCGGTCGTGTTCTAACAGCGTGGGGCCGAAAATGGACGGTACAGAAAATGTGGCTTTTGGGCCCAACTTCAAGCCACAAACAACGTTTAACTGCCACAAACAATGTGTCCCCGGCTGGGTGTAATAGACTTCCTACTGCACCCGACCTATCATTCATCCCATCAAAAATATGTCATTCCCGATTGCGCAAAGATGAAGCTGTTCCTGCCGCTGCTCGCGTCGTCCCTCGCCGGCTGCGCGTGGGTCTACCGCTGCCGCCAGCAGCGTCTGCAGCACGAAGAGTTTCTGCGTGGCTTGGCGCAACCTCAGCGGTACCGGGGCCTACCGGTGGTCGTCGTCGTGGATGTGGGGAGCTCCTCGATCCGCGCTAGCTGCTTTGCACTCGTGTCCGGGGCTCAGTGGGTGCTCATCGACGGGTCTCTGCAGCAGCAGCACGTGAGCTCTATTGACGTCCACGGAGAGGCTGACTGCGCCCAGATCTCGGCGGCGGTGGAGCGCGTTCTGGACCACACAATGGACTTCCTGCGAGCGACGGACCTCACGCAGAAGCTCGTGGGCGTGGGCTTCAGCACCTTCGCCATGAACGTTCTGGGTGTGGACGCCAAGGGAAAAGTGGTTACTCCAGTGTACACGGTGAGAGGGTTGCAAAGGGGGGAGGGGATGCTGACTGGAGAATTGACACAAACTTGTAGTATGCTGGCAGGAGGAAGACCACGGCGGTGTGGGCCAAGGAGCTGCAGGAGAGACTGGCGGCTCGCGGGGAGCTGGAGGACGCTCATAATCGCACAGGTAGAGAGGGCGTGCTTTTGGTAGTGAGGAGTGGCCTGCTGACGGGGTGCTGCTTCGATAGGAACGATCATTCATCCTGCGTACGCGCCAGCCACGTTCCTGCGTCTTCATGAGGAAGACCCACCAATGTTGGAGCGTGTCACCAAGTGGCAAAGCATTTCGGGCTATTTGATTGGCAAGTGGACCACTGCAGCCGAGCAGGAAGGGTGCCTGCCTATCAGTCTTTCGGAGGCGTCGTGGATGGGGCTGCTCGACTTTCGACGCAGTCAGTGGGACTCGAGATTGCTTGAGCTCGTTGGCATGGACAGCAACAAGATGCCGCCGGTTGCGGACTCGTCCGTGCCTTTCTCGGGACTGAATTCGACGTTCGCGAAGCGATGGCCCGAGCTGAAAAGCGTGCCGTTCTTCCTCGGTGTCTCGGACGGAGCTGCGGCGAACATCGGATCCAAGTGCATCGATGCATCGTGAGTGCTATTCAAGGGAGAGAGCTGTGGCAGTGTGCGATGTACTTACACAAATATTATTTACGACTAGGCGAATCGCTGTGACCATCGGCACCAGTGCTGCGCTTCGTGTCGTGCTTAGTGCGGATGCCATGAAGAACACGAAGGTTCCGAAGGGTCTGTGGTGCTATCGAATTGGCGAGGACCAAGTTCTTCTTGGTGGCGCGCTCAGTGACGGTGGATCGGTGTACAAGTTTTTCCGGGAATCACTTCGTCTCAGCGACGACGGTGAGTGGCCTACAATATTTGCGACGAAAGCCTCGGCTCTAATACATTTTTGGTTGGTGCAGATTTGACGTTTGAGCTGGAGAAGCTTGCTCCGACGAAGCACGGCCTCACTGTGCTGCCATTCCTAAGTGGCGAGCGTGCACCAGGGTGGCTGGAAAATGCGACCTGCACCATCACCGGCATCAACAAGTGGACAACACCTATTGAGTTTTTGCGTGCTGGCATGGAGTCTATTGCTCTGCGTATTGGTGTGCTGTTCTCTCTTCTTGGTATGTATATTTGTTTTGATTTGCTACAGCGCGCCTGTAAGTGCCTACTCTCACTAATTTTCGTGCAATCACTAGCTTTCTCTGCTGACTTAGACGCAACGGTTGTTGTAAGTGGCACTGCACTCACGTCGTCACCAGTTTGGCGGCAGATGATCGCCGACTGCTTGGGAAAGAAGTTGATCCTTGAGGCTAGCGCCACGGAAACCACTTCGCGTGGTCTCGCGGTGCTAGTCGGAACGTACTTAAGTCTTCACACTCTTCAAGACTCGGGATCATTCCCCGCGGGAACTACTCATCTGGAATACTCGCATCCCGATGCGGCAGCTCACGCAGCGTACCTCGAGACACGCCACGAACAAGAATCGCTGTACCAGAAGATGTACTCGAATATTTGATCAAGGGCTTTATACGTAGCACCAGCGATTTTGGTCTGCTGCAATCCCGAAGTTGATTGTTCCCATGAATAACGTTAGCATCGTATCTGGTACGAAGACTTCAAAATAAACCTAGCATCCTCGTTGCTGTCGAAGTTACTCGTCACGGCACACTGCAATGTAGATACACTACTGTCGATTGGACACGGTACAGCTCCTGGTTGCCAGACACGTGGTCTGACTCGCCCGCCATCTCCGATCTCGACCCCAGATACGACGGAACTCTCCTCTACTATTGATTCTCGATCTCCGGTCACATTGGCGCGCTCTCTCACCCAACCGTCACTGTTTCTGTTTCTAGCATCTCGACGTCGTTCCTTCGAGTCTTCCAGCTGCAGCCCCTCCTCTCCTCTCCACACCTGCACCAGCAGCCCGCACTGTGTCTTCACGTTTTGCTGATTCATCTCCTTGACCCTGCAGGCCTCCTCCGTCTCCGTTAGCGGCTGCTCCGCTGGTGCTGTCATTACGACGGACACCTCTGCTGCTGGAACGGTTGTGGCCCCCCACTTGTCCGTAGGCCCTAAATGAGTCAGGATGTCGAAGCCCATCAGGTCCACGTGCACCACACCGACGGGTAGTCGTAGGCCGTGATCATGGTAATGGGTTTGTTCTTGGGCTTGAAGATGTCGAGCGTCGGCAGCAGCTCGGCCACGTCCTTGGGCGGCTTCTCCTGCGTCGGTCGCTGCAGCTCACAGGCATTGCAGCCCACAAGAGTCAGTCTCCTTCTCCCCAGTCAAATCAAGTGGCGCCACTCACCGGCGGGTTCGTGTTCTGCAGTCGGCGAGACGCATGAGGTTCTGGGTTCTCACGGAGCATGGGGCCCCACTACCCCCTCCAGCAGCAGCACATTGGCGATGACCAGCAGTCGACACGGCGCGTTGCCGTTCTGGCATACGTAGCGCACGGGCCTCCCAGCAACTGGCGCCCGCTTCGCCGTCGAGGCACGTTCTGATTCTACCGGTAATAGGATTTTCAGTTGGAGCTTGAAGCTCACTTTGGGACTAGATATGTAGTTTAAAATGATGTGTTTACAAATGTAGTTGAGCTCTGCCAGCTGCCAACCGCAGCCCCTCGCACTAGCCTGTCTACCACCATCGAGTCGATGGGATCCACGCTGCTGCGATCGCTCTGACGGCCACCTCCAATTGGAGTTCGCGGTGGAGGACGCCATCGACCTGCAGACGCTTGGACCCGACGCTCTTCGAGATGACGGGAGGAAGTAGTCGGAGAGCTCGAGGGGCTCAACGGGAAGAACCGAGAGAAAAGGAAACGCGCGATTGGGGGTGTTACTGGACTCGCTCAGATAGGGAACCGAACGCAAGGCGGTGGATGTTGCGTGCTTCGAAAGCCGCTCGGGCTCCAAGTGTATGCTAATGAACTGCACGCGTTTCCCACCCAAGCCCTGAGAGAATTATTAATTATTGGCTGTACTGCGTCGAGAGTTTGAGGAACAGAAGTACATGTACGACGCTGGCGTTGCGCAGCGGAGAAGGTCCAAACAGCAGTGGCGAAGTGCATGTGTCCAGTGCTTCTGGCGCGACGTCGGGCAGCACCGACTCAGCGGGAGGCATCACCTTGTCGGTAGGATCTTCTGTGGCTGGCGGCGGTGATGTCACAGTGAGCAGTGGTTCGAGTGCAGGATCCGCGTCGGCCGATATTGTGCTGACCAGTGGTTCGTCGTTGCTGGCGTCTTCTTCTACGGGAGCAGTGGCAGGCGCCGTTCGGTTGCAGGGCGGCAGCTCTGCTGGAGACAATGCCGGCGGCGTGGTGTCTGTGCTGGGTGGATCTGGCGTCGTGCAGGGTGGCTCGGTGGCCGTGCTGAGCGGCAGCGGCAGTGATGCGTCCGCGATCAGTGGTAACGTGTCGGTGGGTTCGTCTGCGGCTGATGCTAGCGGGTCCGTGGAGGTGAGCAGTCGTGCTTCTATCGGAAGCGTATCCGGCAGTGTGACACTGGGAAGCGGCGACTCTAGCTCCAGCGTGTCCGGTTCTGTGGACGTGGTTGGCGGGTCTAGTGGTGCGTCCAGCGGCGGCTCCGTGGCGGTGCGTGGCGGAAGCAGTGGTACCTCGTCTGTGGGTGGTTCTGTGGCGTTATATAGCGGCACAGGTGCTGTCAGTGGCAGCGTTACGCTATTTAGCGCGCCTGTGGTGGCCACAAGAAAGAGCGGCGAAGTGTCTGTTCGCACAGGCAATGCTGCTTCTGGCGCATCAGGTTTGCTGTCGGTCGTGTCAGGGGACAGCGGGGGTGCATCGAGCGGCTCTGTATTGGTGGCGAGCGGTGGTGTTGTCTCGTCGGATGCAAGTGGCGTGGATATCCGTGGTGGATCGACTGGCAGTTCTAGCGCTCGCGGCGGCTCTGCGTCCGTGTCGTCCCGCGAGGACGGCGTGGTGAGTTTGTCTAGCAGCGGTCGTCGCATCGCTGTCGGTGGCACGGTGAATATTGTGTCCGGCGCTAGCACGAACAGTAGTGTGGCAGTGGCTCTGTGAGCGTGCGCGGCGGGTCTCTGGCCGCGTCTGCGGGCGTTGCGAGTGCGGTTGCCTTGTCCGGTGGCGCGAATTTGCGTCGTCATGAGGCGTCGTCGGTCGCCCAGCAGCTCCGTCACCCGTGTGTCCGCCCTCGCGTGCATGTTGCTGACGATCAGCAGGTTGAGCAGCGACTGGGACACTACGGCGGAGGCCGACAGCACAACTACTTCCCATGAAAATGCTGCCATATTTTCGTATCACGTACCAACTCGGGGTGATGGAGAACAATCAACGGTTGTATCATGCACTCATCTGCTAGACGACCGAGACACAGAAAGTGACAATGAAGAGGATGATGACCACCAAAACGAGTTTGTTGAAGGAAGAAAGCGGAAGGTCTAGAGCTACGATACCGAAGCGCTCGTGCATTACGGCAGCTACCGAGCGAACGGACTCTATGTGGTTGTCTGTGTCAGCATGCGAGATCAGGTGGTCCGATGAAATTCAACCATTTCACCCGCTTGAATTTTAGTTAAACCGTAACATCTAGCAATACCATCACTCATTGAAAGAACAATACCTG
>KV723094.1:3051-20870 GCA_000500205.2 Phytophthora lateralis | reverse complement strand
GTGGTGGTCTCAGCACAGCGACTTCTCCAGCATTTGCACGGATGATCTGTCCGACATGGATACGCTCTCTCAGATCAGCGCGTTCTACTGATAGTAGGGCGCCAATTTTTAAGAAACACCTCTAGCAGCTCGTTGGCGCAGTAAAATCATCAAGGATGGAGGTTGTAAGAAATTGCGTACACGCGCTAAAACCAGGCAGCCATGTTGAAGTGCATATGCAGTTTACCATCTACCTTACACAGAGTTTTTGCGCTGGAAACTCGTGGTTGAGTTGTCGGGGTCGGATCGCTCACCGCTCAGGCTTTCCTCCTCGGTCATTGCCACCTGCACTGAGTTCAGCGGGGCTGACGCCGACGGCGCCACATCGTTAGAGTTAAGCGGCACCGCGCCGTCAGTCATGTCGCTCGAGACGTCAACTCCGTAGAAATCGTAGATGGTCTTGACAGTGACCTCCGAGTCCTTGTTGTTGATGTCCTTGTGGTACGCCTCCAGGGTGAGCCAGAAGAGCGGCACGATATAGAGCGCAGTGAACACATCGATCGTGTAGTGCTTGCGCGAGGCCACGATCAGGAATGCGATCGCAATCTGCACGCACACCATGATGGTGATTCCGTATTTATTGGGCCAGAACTTCCAGACCGTGAGGATAAGCGACACCGTGTAGATCGTGTGGGAGCTGAACATCAAGTCGCCGCAGCCGTTGAGAGAATCGAGACGGGTGAACCACTCGCTCACGGTGGGCGGGTTGAAGTCAGGGTTGGGAATAACGCAAGGGACCGGGTCGTCGGGGTTCGCCGCCAAGCACGTTTCGTTAAATTTGAGCTCGCAGTGCGCGGCTGGGGACGGCAGCGCCGTCACGAGGAACGAAATGCAGCGGAAGACCAGACAAATGCTGAGCTGCAGCAGACAGCGCTTGAGCACGATCACCAGGTAGCGCGGGCGGCCGGGCTCCTGCTTGAACAGCGGGATGGTCAGCACCAGGATGATGGCTGGGCCGAAGACAGCGACGAACACGAGGATGTCCGATAGAGACGCCGCGGTGCCGGTCAGCTCGGGCATGAGCTCGTAGCCCAAGTCGTAGAGCGTGAAGCGCTGCTCCGTGGAGAGATAGTTGCCCTGGATGTAGTACGCCAGGTTGTGGAAGATGGCGTGGAGGTACTGCATGATGACGCACGGCAGGATGATCTTCCACTCGCGGGCCAACAGTTGCAGCTCGATCTTCACATAGTTGATGAAGTTTTGCTTGTCACGGAGCTGCCAGCGCCTCATAGTGTCGAGTGTTCTGTTTGGGGGTGGAGACGGGAGGTAGCGACCGCCGAGGCTTCGCTTCGGATCAGACGGAACTCTGCGCCGAGACAGGAGGAAGGAAGCCAGGTGAGTTTTTTTTCCCGATCTACGGAAGCGAATTTTTTTCGACGGCGACCACGAACGTACCTCGGTGTTTTCCGCTGCGTGCTGCCGCTCTGATTATCGAGTGGAGACCTGGAGCTCGAGTCGCTCGCCCTCCTCTTCCGCGCGCTGAACGTCCGGGGTCGGCCTGCTGTTTGGTTGTGAGAAGCGCTTTGACGTGGCCAAAAACGGAACCAGCGTCCCGCGATTGCGCCTTGATATATGGCGGGCAGGCTGTCATACAGCATGCCGGACTAGTTCGTGCGGTAATGATAGCCGCCTGAAACAAGCAGTTACACTTCTCTCTGACCTGTTTTCGCAGTATATCCCATCTAAGATACTATACTGTATCCATATCACATTGTACAGGGATTACGCGTTCGCGATCGTTTGGAGTTTTTTGTCGCAGCATTTGCCGCAGTCGTTGCGTTGGTTGCGTCGAGCGCCTTGCTCCGAGCATGTTGCTCGAAGTGATCAGATTGATACATGTACCTGCACGCGCAGCAGCAATGCCATCCTACTGCTGTCGTGTCGATGGTTGAGGATGTCTTCATGCGCACCGAGCGCCGCGGTCGAAACGCCTGCGCCCTAATGATAAACCGGTCGGTTTCGGTAGTGCAACGAGGGCTTTCCAGCTGGATTTTCCATCGCTGGGTAGGACTCCGAGGAGCATGAAGCGACTGAGCAGTTCGGTGCGAGACGATGGCGGCGCGGAGCACGAGCGGGGCGAGCACCTTCAACTCGCGCAGCGCCACCGCAAGATCGTCGCCGGGAGCTTCAAGGGCCGCTCCGCGCTGGAGCCCGAGTTCGCCACGCCCGGCGTGGTCGGCAAGTTCGCGCTGTGCTTTACGACCACCGGACCGCTGGCGAAGCACGCGCGGATCACCTGCCAATTACCGGACCACGGCTGGACGCTACCCACTGCGTCGCCGCCGGCTGTCGTGCTGCAACTGCCGTCCCCGAATGAGCAGGCGAACACCGCCGCGCTGCCACTCGTGAAAATGAACTGGAGCGCTTCGGCCAGAACGATGGAGTTTACGCTGCTGAACGAGAGCGTGATCCCCGCGGACACGCCCTTGGTGCTGGTGGTATCGGGCGTGGGCACCCCGGAGAAGGCGACGCCGCAGGGCGAAGCTGTCGTCACGACCTTCGAGAAACTCGTGGCGAGAAGCACCGTGCCGGCGTCCACACGCGGTGGACAGATCATTGATGGACCCGCTACCTTTGCAATACCAAAAATCGTGCCGGGGTCGATTGGTGGGGCGAAGCGCTGGAGCCCGTTCAATTGCTGCCCGGGGGTAGTCTCCGACGTGACGCTGGCGTTTACTGTCAATGGCAAGGTTCCTGCGGGCGGGAAGCTGCTCGTGGAGCTGCCACCTGACGGCTGGGATATGGACGGTCAGCCCAAGGTGCTGCTTCGTACGCCAGTGTATCACAACAAGGTTCTCACCGCTTCCTGGGATTGCAATCAGCACACACTAGAGATTTACCTGGGCAATGATGGGGCGTCTATTGCTACGAAGACAAATGTGATCCTGACGGTTGTACGGGTGAAGAATCCAAAAAAAGAGACAATGATTTTGTCCGTGTCAAGTGCATCGAGTGAGACGCCAGCTGCTGCTCGGCTTACCACGCTGTCAGCGAGTGGTGGCGTGATTGATGGCCCTAGCAAAGTGGAAGTGGCACGAATTAGTGAGCTCCGAGAACGGGACTTTGAGGTCCTCACAAAAGTTCTTGACGCCGATGCAGCAGAAAGCACTGATGATGGCATTTCCATTGCCAGAGTTCCAGCTCTCTTGCGCCGAGCAGGTTTAACGCTCTCGGATGAGCTGTTTCAGGCGCTTGCGGTCCCATGTTTTCCGGTGCGAGAGGCCCCTCCCAGCGGTGAATCGGAAAACAACGAAACGCCGCTGGTCAATAGCGCTACACCACCCGCTCCTGCGGTAATATCGATCACACCGGCAGTCGATTACCTCTCCAGAGAAGAGTTACTCAATGTGTTCGCTCTGGTCTACGCCCCGGCGTACAAATACGGCCAGGAGCTCCGTCTAGCATGTGGCCGAGGACATGTGAATCTCGTGCGAGAGTGGATAAGTCGCGGCTGTAACCCGAATGCCGGGGACGCTTCAGGTTGGTCATCGTTGCACTACGCCGCCGACTTCGGGCAACCCGAGGTGATCAATCTGCTCGTCGAGATGACTACGCCACCTTCAGAAAACGAGTCCATTGGCGAAAACCAGCCTTGCACGCTGGAGATCAATGCCCGCGACGGCCACGACTGGACCCCACTCATGTGTGCAGCAGCGAATGGCCACGTCGACGTCGTCCAGAGGCTGCTGGCGCTGGGCGCGAGCGTTTCGCTGACCAGTGCTGAGCACCGCTCCGCTCTGCACTGGGCAGCAAGTCGTGGAATGGCCGCAGTAGTCTCCGCTCTGCTCGCCGCTGGCGCAGACGTGCACCAAGCGGATCGCTGCGGCTGGACGCCCCTTCACTGCGCGACACTGCACGGCAACGCGAGCTGTGCGGCGCTTCTCGTCGAGAAAGGCGCTGATTCGTCGGTTCGAGATAAACTCGAGTACAGACCCACTTTCTTCGGTGATGCCGCCTTCCTCCTGGCACCGGCAGGCCCGTAGCAGAAATAATTGTATTACCAAATCCACGCGACGTCCGAGCCCAAGCATCTGCAGCTTCAAGGTAAGTTGTCCACGACGTTCGACAGGGTCCTTCATGACTCTGATTATCATCGGCCGTGATCCGATCACATTCTTGCGAGTCCAACGTGAAAATTCTACAAATATTGCGACAGGATTTCGTACTTACTCGATGACTGCCATTGCGCAAGCACCAACTTGATCCACAGGATAAAGAGGCCAGCCTCTCGTCTCATTTTCCAAGTCTCGTAGCTATGGCCACATCTGCAGGAGCCAAAGTGCTGGCAGAGGTGTACCGCTTGCACCACATCCCGCTGCCACCTATTACGCTGCAGGCGCTACTCAAGCGAGGGCCCCGCGCCAGCCCCGCCATCGCTGCATCGCTGCAGAACGACCCGCAGGCGCTGTCCAAGTGGCGCGAGGTGAACGCACCCGCCATCGTCACGTCCGCGCAGCTGCTGCACCGCGAGGCGCCCATCCGCATCGCGCGTCGCATCGTGGACCTCGAGAACCTGTCGGACGAGCTGCCAGGCGCGCAGCCCATCGTGTCACTGCGCGAGCAGCTGCTCAACAGCTTCGAGCAGCTCACGAGCTGTCCACTGCCGGCCAACCTCGCGGGCGAGAGGGAATTTGTGAAGCTGCACCTCAAGATCCGCAAGGAGCACGCCACTATGCACGGCAACATCGCCGAGGCCGTGCAGGCGCTCGAGTACGAGCCGCAGGGACTCAGCGAGTCGCTCGACAACTTCTACAACTCGCGCATCGGGATCCGCATGCTCGTGGACCAACACGTTGCCGCGCAGAGCCCGACACCGGGCTTCACGGGCATTGCGAACGACGAGTGCTCACCTGTGCAGATCGCGCAGGACATTGTGCACAAGGTCCAGCCTCTATGGCAGGAGAGCCTCCACGGCGAGCAGCTGCCTGAGATCGTTGTGAATGGGGAGGTGGATGCTACCTACCGCTACATCCCGCAGCATATTGAGATCATCTTGACTGAGGTGTTCAAGAACGCGGTGATTAACAGTGTCGCTGCGGCCAAGAGGACGGGAACGAGCACCCCGCCGCCTGTCACAGTGCTGATTTCGGGTGGACCGCACGGCGTGTGCGTCAAGGTATCGGACCTTGGTGGCGGCATGACTCGCAAGGAAGCCAACGCATTGTCGAACTACTACCACACTGCGACGTCGTCGCCCTCGAGCGGATACGACCCTGTTGCGGATGTGTTGGAGAGGCGTGCTAGCGGACTTGACTTCTCAGACTCGTTCGGTCTGCGCATCGCTCAGCTCTACGCCAAATATTTTGGCGGCGAGTTGGCGATCATGCCTATGGAAGGCCACGGTGTGGACACGTATATTTACATGAACTGCCTCACCGGCGCCTCTGAGCTCAAGTAAGAAAGGTCGAATCATCAGTGGCTGTCGCTGAATGGCCTGGAGTTGAACGAAATGCTTGCAACAGGATGAACAAACAATGCAGTAGTTTTCAGTTGAGTCTTGTTGACTCACAACGAATTAATCTTCTGGAATCATATGCCGGCGACAAAAGGCCAATTTGTTGGGGTCGCCTCTCGCCTACTTCGTGTTTGGTGATCACATTTTGAACACCGCGTGAATAATGGAGACTACTGTAGTAGTTTAATATTGAAGAATTTGAACACTGCGCATGGGGGCTAGTAATCTGGAAACTTCGCACGAGGCTTTAAAATACTATGTTGTAAGGTAAATGGTCAGTTTAGTAGCCTCGCGGAGTGCCATCACTGAAATGGCGATAACTATTACTAGTAATACCGAAGGAATTGTCGATTGACAAACTACAAGCACTATCGGAAAGAGCAAGCTTTAGTCAAATTTTGAGATTTTTAGTAGATTCAGTGGACGCCTACCAAATATGGTTAAACCCGGTGGCATACCTGCAGCAGTGGCTTATGCCGGCATAAATCTCGTGAGACCGGATCTACGTCCCACGAGACTGGACGCCTGCCAATAAACAGGCGCCTCATCTGCAGCAGATATGCCAAGACATATATATCGACGCCTTAAATCTCGTGGGACCGAATTTACGTCTCACAAGGTTCACCTAACCCTTACACTATGTCATGTAGCCATCTTAACGATTGATCTTGAAGTTTGTATCGTTTAAGATGACCACCACTCTGACACGGACTGCCATCACTCTTCTGTCATATATCTTTGCATTAAGCTTTTCGCACCGCCAAGCGCTGAAACGATTCATTCTTTAATTTCGTCCCGAAGAGCACAAGTGACCGAGCTGCGTGAACAATAAAGATGTACGTACTCTATTGCAAAAGCTGTTGTTGATGGTGCCTAACTGATGTGATCTAATGTGTCTGCCTATAGCGACAATGACCCGCAGCACTCACTCTACCTTGGTCTGGCAGCATCGGTACATCAACGACAACGGAAGTAGTGGCGACGAGAACGTTTCGCCCAACGTCAGTCCTGACCTGAGGCGCAGAGGCCAAGGAAAGGCCACCGACGTCACGAACGACACCGAGACCGAGAGTTTTGAAGGCTCTGCAAAGACTCTCACCCCACGGTACTCACCTGCGCATCGAGCACGAGGCGTCTCCGCTACCATGGTGAAGACACCACTATTCCAGGAGGGCGAGAGCACTTCCTTGTCATCACCTGCTCTAACACGCGTCATTGCGAGCCCTACGACGTCATCTCCATGCCGTGCGTGTACAACGACATCCACGCGGACTCGCTTGGCTTGTCCAAGCATATAGCAGTAAGGTAGTGGCGACTCCGCATGGCGACACGCCAAGCATCCTCGATCATGATTTGGTAGACCTCAGCTCGCATCTCATTAAGGTCCGTCTCAACCTGCTAGACGACATCAGCCAGACAGAGTAGCTCGTAGAGCTCACCTTCCTCCTCCTCCATGGGTGCTCGTGCTGCTGCAAGTTCGAAAGTGAAAAATGGAAGGATCCCTCCTAGCGGGCGTCCGGAATAAAGTGTCAGGTACACTTCCGGTCGGTATAGTGATTTATATATCAAACTTCAGGACACAATGGTTTGGACAAGAACTTCGCGAGTAAGTTAGTTGTGGCGGCTACCACAGGCGATATGCTCAGCATACAACGTCCTTAAACTCGACATATCTGCTGCAGATAAGGCGCCCGTTTACGATAGTTTTGGTAGGCGTCCACTCACCTACCGCTAGAGTTATGTCGTGCAGCCATCTTAAAAGCTAATCTTGACATTTGTATAGTTTAAGTTGGCCATCATTCCGCTGTCTTAAGCACTAGCATAGATCTTCCGACGCGCCAGGCCACCGCTCACTTTGGAATCTGCCGCCGAAGAGAAAGGAGTTACTTCGCTTTGGAAAATGTATGTTGGTTGCTGATGTGTGTTCATGTAGAACCTAACTCGCGCTGTGTGAGACAGATGGTGCATCTGACGCACTCACCGCTCCACTGGCATCTCCACTGCATCCAAGATTCGAGCGACGACGAGAATACTCCGCCTAACACGCAGGGCGTCGAGCAGCCTGGGAAGCAGCAGGGGACGAACGACAGCGCCTCGGACTACGACTGTGCGTCCACTGGCACGGCAACTCCACCGTGGCTCTCGCCTGTGCACAGCACGCGCTATACCAAGAGCGGACAGTTGAGGGCAGCGACCTGTCCAGCGCACTCGATTCAAGACACACCTCCGGTAGAGCTACCAGTCACACCGCCGGCAAGTGCTCGCCCACACAGTCCCACGACTTCTTCGCCTGTTCTTCCGGAGACGCCCCCGAGAGCCCCACTACGCCCTAAGGCCCCCCAGACGAAGACCGCAAGAGCTCGTGAAGGCGGATGTCAGGATCGTTGCCGTGCTGCTGAGCCGTACACGCGCGGCAGCACTGTGCTGGACCATGCAACGACCCCGGGCGTCGGCACCGCTCGACCGATGCACACCACGACCGAGTTTCCACGTCGTGCTCGACCTGCAGCTACGCACCCACGCTACGTCTTCGACCGGGCCTCGTGGCCATGCAGTGTTACCCACCTACGCGAGTATTGGCGACCGTCTTCCCTTCGGTGCTGCACTTCAGTTGGTGTGACTGCTTGTTATCTTGCCGAGTGGGTTCGTGCAGGAAATCGCTAATGAGCCTGTACTGCAATATCAACACCTGCCTGTTCGACGGCAAGTGTGGCAACGGCTTGGGCGAGTCTACCAAGGTGGTTTTGGGACGCAATACACACACGTCCCTGCTTGGCGTGGTTGCAGCCGAGGACATCGGTGCGGGAGAGGTTCTTGGCCAGTACTTGGGCGAGATGGAACACGTCCGCGTATCCTGCGCCGATCGAGCTCGCAACACGGGTTACCGCCTTTGATGAAGACGCGTCCGGAGAAGCCGAATCGTCCGGTCCGCGTGGTGATAAACGCGGAACACATGGGCGGTCTCATGAGGTTTGTGAACCACTCGTGTAAGCCCGTTGCCAAGTTCATCGAGATGGCCAACGGTCGTCGCATTACCGTGGTTGTGACGACGACTCAAGATATTGTTCGCGGACTACGGCGATGACCTATGGTTTGTCTGCCGGTGCCACGTCCGCCACCTCCTCGCCCGATGCCATGCAGCAGTTTCAGTCCCTGCCGCCCGCAAGACGTCGCGAAGATCCGGACGAGGCGAAGGCTTCGAAGTACCAGAAGTACTCAAACCGCCTGGGTGGTTCCGACTTGGCTGCGTTTCGTGAGATCGTAGGATCCAAGCGTAATTTGGATGGGGACAGGGATCTCCCGGAGACCAGCCATACGAAAGCAAAGCGCATCCGTGCCCTCAAGACAACCGCAGCACTAAAGTCGAAGTCGGCGGGTATCGATACCTCGACGAACGCCATGGGAGGCAGCCATCTCGAGACAATCATGCTGCTGCGCGAGGAGAACGAGCGGAAGGCGGAGACGCGTCGAGAGGAGGACAATCGACGTCGTCGCGATGAGGCTGAGCTGCGAGAGGCGCGTTTCCTGGCATCCAAATCGGAAGCTGAAGAACGTCGCCGCCAGGACAAGCTTGACATGGAGAAAAGGGCTCGTCGCGACAAAGAAGAAGCCCGCGCACGCACGCAGGAGCTGCTGCTGCTCATTGAGACCCTAACCAAGAAAAGGTGAGACTCGAAGGCCGCGCCCGAAGGTGACTGGGAGGATACCGACTTTGGGTCGGAGCGTTCTAGAATTCACAGTGTCGTCGAACTTGCATGGTAGCACGCTAAGCCTCAAATGCATCTCGTTTTCAAGTTACCAGTACTACTCGTGATGATGGTTTCCTCTCTACATTAGCAACATATCTACAAGTCTCGCGATATGGACGAAAGCTCCAACTCGACAGCTCGCGGACTTGGATATTTCATGCACGAACGAAGAAGTCACTGCATGCATCAACACATTTGATTGAACACCGTTAAAGAGAGAACAAGCTGCAGGGTAACTACGTTTGAGCGACCAGCACCTCCATCTCACCCGCGAAGGTAGTACGTATTTGAGATATCCCTACTGTTCGTACGCGGTAGTTTGCAAGCCTGAATAAGTTGTTCAGCCGTTCACCGCGTAGCTCCGGGACGTACGGAAGAACGAGGTTGAGACGACTGTACACGTTTTGGATACTCCCCATGCCCCACTCAGCAGCTTGGCGAACTGAGGTGATGGTATTGTGGATAGTCCTCGCCGAACTTCTCAGCTCCGGTCGAATGCGGTCCAGATCACCGTCCTTGAGCGGCGTCAGTATATGACCAATCATCACCATAGAGCACGGGAACGCAGAATCCGGCACGACGTTCATGCGGTCGTCGGGGCACAGCCCCGGGTCGAGCAGCTTGGAACGGAACTCCAACGAAGTGTCCGAGTCGTTCCACGACCCGGGGCAGTTGTGTTTGCTCTACACGGTGCAGCCATCTGGTGTGAAACAGATAGTGCCAGTAACCAGGACGGTGTGCAGCCAACCGTTATACATTGCATTCTGCAGGTCGGTGTTAGAAGGCTGCTTCACCTGCAGTACATATCAACTCAGAGCATGCTGGTTAGTTCCTCAACGCTTACCAGACATCGTTTCCTACAAACCTTTAAATTTTTCCCATCGATGAAGCCGAAGGTGTGCTTCAGCAAAGGCTCTCGGGCCTCCACCAGCTTGGCTAACGCGACCTGATGGCTAGGAGAAGGCCAGGCGATTCTTGCGGGTGCAAACCCGTCAAGCGCTTGGGACTGCGCGCTCTCAGCCTTTCGAAGTGTCCTCGACAACGTACTCGGCGGAGCACCGAAGACCATGCAAAGTGTGCTCTACTCCATAGAACCTACGTAGAAGACAAGCAGTAGCCTGAGGACCTGGTGATGATAGCGAAGTATGTGTGTGTGTGTGTGGGGGGATAACTCGGTCTTGGCAGCGTGTAGTAGCCAGCAAACGGATACAGAAGCTGGTGAATTACAAATCTGTACACACATTGTGCGCGCATGCGTTTAATTAGCCCTCGTGAACATACGCTGATTCCGTCGGCGTGTCCAGACACTGCGTCGTTAGATAATGATGGCTGCGCATCGCGACGCGCCAGGCTTCACCAAGCAGAAGATGGTTCACCCCTCGTCGCGCCTCCTAGCGCCAGGCCCTGCTGCACGAACGCGTCGACCAGCAGCAGCATCATGTCCATGTCTTCTTCGTCCATGCCTACAGGCCGACGAGTTCAAATTCCGAAATGAGCGAATCTGGACCTACTGGTGGTTGTAGTTCGCCGGGAGGAAGGCGGCTCGAAGCTGTTCGCACAGCTGAGCCCAGGATTCAAAGCATCCCGGCGATGTCACTTCACGCGAGTACGCCCAGCTCTTAGCTCGACCACTAAGGTCAGAGAGAGAGCGAAAGCGACACGAAGTCGCTCGTCCGAGACGAGAGCCGCATCCATAGCGACCTCTACCTCTCGGACCCCGAAGTGAAGGTTTTCCCCTTCCTTCCCTTCGTAGGTGTTAACCTTCAGCCGCAAAGGCTTGGGGTGAACCGGTTTCGGTTCAGCCACAGGGGTCTGTAGGCTCCCACGTACATGGGCGATTAGCCCTCGCTCGTACGTGTCGAAAGCGCTTACGCGATCGAGCTGCTCGGCAGGCGTTGCTGCCGCCAAGCTCTGGAGGGCATCCATCCCGAAGATGCCCGCCATTTTCCGAACGGACTCGAACTGCGAGTCGTTCAAGTGAGGAAACTCACTTCGATCCATGCTGGCTCAACGCTTGAGTCCACAGAGGATTCAGGTAGTTCAATCCTACCCGCGTAGGCGTGGATTGACTACAAGTGCTACCAAGTGTGACGGGAGTCACACAGCACCTTGCGCTGAGGAAGTGCTAGGAGTATACAAACTCCAAGTGAACGGCAGTTCACTAGTTCCCGGTCTGGGGGAACGGTTGACTTGAGCAACGTAGATTTAAGACTGAATATATTGAAAGGTGAACTTAAATTGGCCTGCAATACAATTCCTAAGTCACCTATAGTTTAACCTATATATTTTATGTGTGAGCCATCAACCACGTGTCAGTGGTGTACCACACACCACATGTGACATGGTAGTGGTGTTGGGCACACCATGTACCCAACTCTGGAGGGTGACGGGCACTCTTCATGTAACGCTGTTACTAAGAGGCAGCGAAGTAAGACGGGTGGGAAGATTCTTACTCGGGAGCTTCTACAACAGGAGGCTTAACACAAACGTGCTAAGAAAAGCAAGAAGACTCGGAAGCGGTAGGAGGTAGCATCACCGATTGTGACGGAGGTGACGGAGGCTTGGGTGTGACCCATACGATCTTATAAACTCTCCTAGATAGTGCGCTAAGCTCACCATGAAAATTGAGAGGATTTTGTTAACCTAACCCACACGTGAATGGCAACGGTTTATCTGGTGGGGGATCATAGTGAAGTCAAGTATAGCGGGGCTACTAAACTGGCAAGGCCATGAAATCGACCAGCCCAGCCAGCGCCTGTCAACCTCTAGCACTGGACGCCAACCAAATATGGTTTAACCAGGTGGCATACCTCCAGCAGATAAAGTAGTCATAAGCAAAAAGTAAGTCGCCTTATAGTGCAGAGTATTCCCCGCAAATTGCATACAGCTACGATCTGTGTCTGAAGGATGCTGCCCCGAACGAGGCGTACGCCTGTATGAACTAGGGCATGTAAAAGTGTACCCGACAATTTGTCCCGATCACTGCTGAACGCCGCATCCTGGACGCACTGTCCGCCGCCCAAGACAAACAAAAGGAGTACTCGGACCGACATGGTAGAACGTGTTCAAAGTGGGTGATTCAGTTCTACTCGACACTAGGAACCTACCACTGAACCTGGTTAGTTCTGTGCTCAGCAATAAGCTGAAGCACTGGTTTATTGAACCCTTCGAGGTCCTGAGCAGGCATGGCTCCGCCTACACGATCGACTTGCCTAACGCGATGAGGACCCACCCGACGTTTTATGTGGGTTGTCTGAAGCGTTACCATGTCCCGCAGGCTTCTGACCCCCGCAGGAAGCGAAAGGGGATCCCGAGGTGACGAGCTCACCACCTCGAACCGAGCGTGCACCAAACGGGCTATCGTCAGTGGCAAAGTTCATCAAGGCAGCCAACGGCCGCCGCATCGAGAAGTTGTAAATGGAGGATCGCATGCGCCGTGACTGAGGAGAAGCGCGTGCTCGGACCCAGGAGTTGGTCATGCTGATCGAGGCGCTCACCAAGAAGGGCTAAGGCGAGAAGTACGAGCGACTAGAGGCAGACGTCGGACATGCACCTGAAAACGAGGACTACTTTCATATTGTAGTAGTTGTCGTTTCTCCCTTAGCATCAACACGGCCCCACAGCTTTCAATGTTCATCACCATCTATCGTGTTCATCACATGGCGTTCGAGGCACAGTATTCGCTCAAAAACACAGGCAATTTCCAACTAATTGCTGCAAGTGTATTAGGAAAGCGGTTTTTGTGTTCATAAGAGCGACTGCTATTAGCTTGGCAAGGGCAACTCCATCTCGCCCGATAACGCTGTGCGGATTTGAGAGATGCCTACTGCGAGTACACGATAGTTAGCCATGCCAAACAAATTGTTGATTCGTAGACCGCGGAGATCGGGGTCGTACGGCGACGGGAGGTTCAGTCTGCTGTAGACCTTCGGCATGCTCCTCATGCTCCGTGCTGCACAGAGGTGATGGCGTTGTGGAGCGTGTGCGTAGAACTCCGAAATGAGGGCAAGATTCGCTCCAAGTCGCCGTCCTTGAGCGGCGTGAGGATACGGCCCACCATGGCAGCCGAACACGGGAACGCAGAGTCCGAAACTACGTTCATACGGGCATCCAGGCAACACACATGGCCCAACAACTTGTTGCGGAAGCCGAGTGAGGTGTCCGAGTCGTTTTACGACCCGGGACAATTGTGGCGGCACCAAATAATGCATCCATCGGCTGCAAAGCAGATCGTGCCCGCGACGAAGACGGTATGAAGCCAGCCGTTGTACATAGCGTTCTTTAGGTCTGAATTAGATGGCTCCTACACCTATATACGACTTACCCTCAAGTTCTTTCATCTGAAGCCACAAGATGCGCTTAAGTAGCGGCTCTACCAGCTTCGCCAAGCTGGCCTGCCGAGCAGGAGGTGGCCACGAGATCCGCGGTGCGTAGTCCTTCAAGGCGTTGGACAGGGCTTCTTCGGCTTGTCGAAGATACCTCGACGGCGTGCTTGGAAAAACGCCGAACACCAAGCAGAGCGTGCTCTGCTCTATCGATCTGACGTAGAAGCACATTACCAGGCCCATGATCTGGTGGTGGTAGCGTAGCTTGGGCGGTCGGCGTTGTGCGTTGTGGCGCGGAATGTAGTAGTAGCGACTGAACTGGCGCAGAAACTGGTGGAACACAGGCCTGCGTACATGTACAAGTTAGCGTACGTTAGCGACAACGAATACAAGAGTATATGATACAGTACACGGACGCGCAACTGGTCAAACTAGTCGTGTTCAGAAAGTTCACGTCCTTGCCGAACTGGAAGAGCATCAACCAGGCCGCATCGCACGGCGTGTCGAGGCACTCCGTGGTCAAGTAGTGCCTGCTGCGAAGGGCTATCTTCCACGCGTCTTCCACCAGGTGGTGGTAGACCTCCCGGCGCACCTCCCTCAGTGCTTCATCTTGATCCACGACCGCCTCGGCCAGCACGAGCACTGCATCGAAGTCTTCTCCACTCATCGCAGCGAACGCTTGAGCGCGACGCACGCGAAATCGAAAGTGAGAAAAATTCGAACGGGTGTTGTGCTGCAAGGCGCCAAACTGTGTCCGAGGTAAAGTGACGGGTACATTCACAGTTTGCAACAGAGTGCTGTTTGGACAACCTGATTCAGGCCAGTATCAGAAAGACACGTCGTGCAGATGTAAGATATTGGCGGCGTAGCTTCCGTGCGCTAAGTCGTCATATATCTTCTTAAAGGGTGACTTACGTGCTGCAACTAAGTCACTCGTTTAAGGTATTTTGGCATGCACCCATTGGTAAACTTTGGGCAAAACCTGCGGCGGTCAATGATCGTAACGGCCATATCCCTATTGCGAGTGATGCGAGGGCACGTTCATCACTCTTGCCTACTGATTCGACAGAGAAGGAAGACGCACCAACCTTCGGTGATCCCACAACAGCAGACGAGGCTTTGCCTTCGCAGGATGTTTTAAATTATGGAGACGATCTTGCGTCAGCTTTCAGTGCCATCAGCCAAGAAAAAGTTACCCGGTCTCAACCAAATCGGCGGAGGAATACTAATAGCTGATCATCCCAAGGAAGCGCAACGTTTTCTTGTTGCGGGGCTCCGCAATCTGCTGTATGCTTCGACCTTCTTTGTCTGGGGTTGGATAACATCGAGCGTGAGCATGAATCTGAGATAGGCGACTTGCGGACGCATCTGATGACACTTTCTAGCATTCAATGTGAAATCGTATCGACGCGAACGCTCGGAAACAAGTCGTAAGTGCTCCAAATGGTCAACAGGGTTCTCTGAAATATGATATTGTCGTCCAGGTAAACAATAACGAAGGGCAGGTCACCGAGAATTATTTCCAAGCAGGCTTGGTATTCATCCTGCGCGGTCGCAATGACCATCGGCAGTCTTGTAACTGGAATTTCCGGAACGGAAATCAGAATGCAGTGATCGGTCGGCTTTCCGTTGCTAGTCGTCTGACAAAACAGCCCATATTTGCATCCAGAGTGCTCATGCATTTGACTTTGCCCAGTCGTAGCAGGATTTCCCGGTTCGCCGAGACGTAGTATGACGGACGATGGAAAAAACTATTCACCTATCAAAACTCAACTAGCAGGGGGAGATCACCACTAGCATTGGTCAGGAAAAATGCTGGAGTTGCCGATTCTGAGTCGTACGTTTGCTGGATGACGTCGAGTGTTAACAAGCGCTGAATTTGCTTTTAGTCAGATGCTCCTTGGCATCGCGGACCGCGTACAGCTTCGAGGGCATGGACTTGTAACCAGCGCTAAGTGGCAATATGTAGTCATTGAGTCGGATTGTTCCGAGGCGGCCGCAGTACAGATCAGCGTATTCCTCCTCCAGCATATTCAAGTAGCAGTGCTGAAATGCCTTTTCAAGGTGTCGCGGAAGCAAATCAAGAGGTTTGACTTGGGAACCTTGTCCACCAAGCATCTCATCGTCTTCATCAAGCTGATCATCACCTTGATCACTTGTGGAGGTGGTTTTTGTGGTGGTTCATCACCATCACAGGAGTGTTTGCGATGTGAATTATCATCTCGCTTTATTCCCACTCGATACGTCCTTTGCCAAAATCAATCAATAAGCCAAGTGCTGTCATCAAGTCGCTGCTAATAGTCATAGCATCGCGCAGCGATGGCAACACGTCGAACTTGTGGACAATGACTGAATCGCGTTTGAGTTGGGGGAATACCGAAGCCAACGACCATGACTCCACAACTTTGTGTTGTTCCTTTGAAAAGGTCGAACGAGACGTTGGAGCGCTTTAGCGTTGCGCCTTGACGATTGAAAGCGAGCATAAACTCTAAACTGATAATGCTGGGAGAACATCCACTGTAGAGTAGGGCTTGATAGCGCTCCTTGTCGGTTTCAAGCTTGACCAGCCCTCACATCGCAGTCGACGAGGGTGTCGGCTTGCTGAGCAGCGCAACGAACATGTATTCTTCATCACTTGAGTGTCCCACTTCTTGACTGCGTTATATGCCCCGTGGTAGCAGCACGTAGGATCTACAAGGCAGCTAAGAATTACGGCACACAATCTTGCGAACCTGCGCTCGCCACTTCTCGTCGGGGTGGGATTACATCAAAGGAGATGGCAGGGCTCATCAAGAAAGCAGCATCGAGATTAGGATTTGACCCAACGAAGTATACAACACATTCGGTGAGGATTGGAGGAGAGACAAAGTTGTTGAACGCTGGCGCGGCCAGGCTGGTGATAAAAGTTTTTGGTCGATGACTGACTAATGCCTTCGAAGAATACCTAATTCTCTCTGCTGAAGGATCTCGTGGTATCGCGAGCCTTATGTGTTAGCGCCTCAGTAACCAGCCGCAATTCGAGCACTCAAGCACTCACACAGTATGAAGCATCGACGCGAGCTTCGGCACAGTCATGAGCATCAGTGAACCATCAATTCGATCTTTGGCATAGTTGTTACAAATCGCACCGACCCGAGCTTCGCACAGTCGCGAGCACTGCTCAGTCTTCAACTCGAGCTTTTGCACAGTTGAAGACAACCAATCACCGACTCGAGCTTTGGCACAGCCGCGAGTCCAGAAATGATCCGTGCTTGCCAACCACAGTTCATTATGGCATCGGGGTGCAGACTGGCACTTGATGTTGGGGCGCTGCCACTCCGTACCCTAATTTCATAATGCACATTTGCCCCACTGCCGTAGTGTTGATTGTTGGAAATAATCATGCGAGTCGTTTACACGCTAAAGTGGGTCAGAGATCACGTAGTATAACTGGGGAACTGCGGATACCATGTTTTCGCCTGTCAAACAACCAATAGAGTGCTTCGCAGGAGTGGCCGAGCGTGCTTTGCTCATCTCCCGTACCCGGCGGAGCACATTAACACGTGGTTGAATGACAGTTGCGAACGGCTTCCTTCAATCTCGTACAGTTCGCACGCGCAGAAGGAGTTGATTGTTCCCATTTCCAAGACGCGCGCGAATGGAAGAATTGTTCAACGGAGTGGTTTGTTTCTCCGAATCCACGTGGTGTGTGGTACGTTCGACGGTGGTGGAATGCAGATTCGAGTCGTAGAGAGGGGACCGAATTTGCAAACGCGCAGAGCGGCTGCAGCTTTCGCCTTGCCTCCCACCAGCGCATTCGGTGTAGTTCATGTCGTCCACGTCGAGATACTTGAGCAGCGGGATACCGCGGGGTTGCTTGTAGATGTTAGAGCCACATGACGGTAACACATCACCCAACTCCCACCAGATCGTAAATTGACCAGGTCGTTGTTCACGCCGAGCACTCCATTCACGTCTGGGCTATGCTAGACCCAGCCATGACGTAGTGGACGTCATGTTGCTTGCGTATCACACCGCTTTACCATCACCAGCGCTTCAGCAGCACTTTGCTACGTTCAGTTTGTTGAGATTGAAGGACAAACGCAATCACAGCCAATGAAATCATACCGTGCGAGATTCCAACCACCATGACCGGGTACTCCATTTCGCTTAACGTATATATTGCGCCATGATGGCAGACTGCACGTGGACGGATCGCGAAGAAATCAACGGCGCAACGGCTTCGACGGCACGCCAACCGCAAACAGGTTG
>AWVV02002809.1:0-33615 GCA_000500205.2 Phytophthora lateralis | reverse complement strand
GTGGTGGTCTCAGCACAGCGACTTCTCCAGCATTTGCACGGATGATCTGTCCGACATGGATACGCTCTCTCAGATCAGCGCGTACTATGGCTAAATTGCGAAACGCAGCTAGAAGAGCTGGAATCAACAACAACAAAAACAGTAAAATCTTCAAACTCTTTCGACCCAATTGGGAACCAAGGGAACTGGACTCCTAATTGCACTCGCAAGCAGACAGTTACAGCGTAGGACTATATTTTTTCATCGTGCTGGGAAAACTGAAAATAATCATTCTGTGATGCTAACTTTGTTCAGCAACAACGTGCTCGGACATCAGCACGCGTTGATCTACGCTCACTAACAATGATGGAGACTCAATTTCAACGACGGGCAGCACGGCAAAATGGAGTCGTTGGGGGGAGTTTGAGTCCCAAAGGCACCATAAAGAAGAAAAAGCAGGACCGCAAGATCAAGGAACGACAAGAACAAGAAATTTGCAACCTGAACGTCCAAATCGGTCGCTTGGAGGACCGAGATACTCAGCAGCAAGCTTTCGCTACGCTCATGTGAGAAATTTAGACATGCACAAACGCCAAGTCTTGTCTAACTATCACAATTACTACGCACCTGCTGCAGCGAATCTCTACCAGGATTGGATTCATCTTTGGTGAAGGAGGTGTATTCTTTGATCGAGAAAACCAAGGTAAACGACTTGCTGTAGATGTTTGACTGCTCTTTGAGGGAGCTGACATTGCTTCCTTTGTACCTATGCGTTGTTTCTGAAGAAACCCATTCGCTCGTCAACACGGCGGATGCTTGTTCTTCTACTCGCAGCTCTCTGCAGATGTCACCCAGTGCAGACTGCCAAACTTTTGCCTCGGATTGTATCCTATGCTTGCCTTCGTCTTCGTGACAGGCACACCAAGACGACGGACGCGTGTGTGATATTGATGTCAGCCATTGCCTTATACGTTCTGCCATGCCCCAGCGTATCACTTCCTGGTAATGGTAATACTCAGCAGTCATTCGAAGCAGTGGCTGCAGTTTTTGCCAAGGAGGCAAACGCTGTAGGGGAGGCAGCCACCAGGTGTCTTTGTGGTCTGCTTCATCCTATCGATTTTGATGGAGTGTCGGTGCCCGGGCCCGCCACAATTCTCGCCCATGCCACGCGCATCCACCCGTTCTTCAAAGCGCTTCTAGCTGAGACCGTTGCCAAGATGGACGGAAGCACTGTATTTGCAACCTTTTCGCCTATGTTTCTGCTGCTGCAGTCGGCATGTCAGTTAGCGCGAGACGCAAACGAAAAAGCTTCCTTTGCGCAGCTCGGTGACGACTTTGCTCCTTACATCGCTTCAATCTACGAAGCCGTCGAGGACACTTTCCAGTGTGGCCCTCGTGACGACTGGATGCTTCGGAAGCGTGGACTGGAGCTATTGACAACGCTACTCGACACATTTGCGCTGCAGGACTTTGCTTGGTGCACCTCCGTCGGGACAGCAAGAGGGTACTTTCAAGCTCAGTTGGTGCGTGCAGTCACCTTGAACTGTATGTACAGCACGAGTCTTACTTATCTGTTTCGCTGTTGGCCTTACTTAGGAGCGCGTGCGAGCTCTTGTGCTGGCTGGCCGTCACGATTCGGTCTCTCTTGTTCGTGAAGCTGCTATTCCCGCAGCCTTTGCATTTGAGCGTTTGGAGAAGTTGTACCCGCAAACAGCCAGTGAGCCCCGCTCCAGCGCTAGTTCAGACTACGACTTTGTCCCGCCCAACCCTCCAGGCTATTCGTCTATTGGTAAACGTTGGGCAAAACCTGCAGCGGTCAATGATCGTAACGCCCATATCCCTATTGCGAGTGATGCGAGGGCACGTTCGTCACTCTTGCCAACTGAGCCGACAGAGGAGGAAGACACACCAACCTTCGGTGATCCCACAACAGGAGACGAGGCTTTGCCTTCGCAGGATGTTTTAAATTATGGAGACGATCTAGCGCCAGCTTTCAGTGCCACCAGCCAAGAAAAAGTTACCCGGTCTCAACCAAATCGGCGGAGGAATACAGCAGCAGCAACCGAAGCAAAACCTACAGGTATCCTGCTACCTGCTGAGCTTAACCAAGACGATGAGAGGTTCATGGATCTACTCATGGATCAGGTTGCAGCACCAGAAAATGGCGACCAAGCTGATCACCCGCAATCAGAAGACGAACAGAGTAATGAAATTCTCCGCAACGAGGGACGCAAAGAATCCACAACTCGCAACGCCCCACTTAGATCCGCAGCTGTAGTACGGGCTGTCTCTCAAACGAAGTCACGTCCATTGACTGCAACAGCAGTGCAAGCGGTTGCAACTTCGAAGCAGTTTGCTGCAAAACAAAGAGCTCAAACACGTTCACGGCGTTCTGAGCAACAAGGCATCCCTCAGATATCCCTCACCAAGCGGCGGTCGTCTCAAGCGACGAACTCACTTGAAGCAGACAGTGACCCGCAGACTCACCAGCACATCAACGAGGCAGTAGCTAGAAATTACGAGAAGGACGATGAATCTGGCGAGCTCGAACTCACTCGTGCCGAGGCTGCCTTGGAAGCGGCACAGTGCGGTGAGTACGAATTAGCGTTTCGTCTGTGCATTGTCGAAGACGATCTGGAGCTGCTACGACGCGCGATGACGATCGTCAAGACTCCTTGCATAACGACGTTGTCAAGTGCAGTGCGCAACGCACTGTGCACTGCGTTCTTGCTGCTTTTAGATGGAGACCAAGAAGACGAGTCGTCTGATGTGTGGATGGTGCTGCAGTGGCTGCAGCAATGGGCCGCAGACATCAGACGTGATCAACGACAGTTTGACCAGCTCGATCCCCGCGTTGTCCAGGGTCTTCGTACCAAACTCAGCGAGATGGCGGTCACTTCGACGAAGTCGGCACTTGTGGCAGCGCACGTGCTGTTTATGCTTGGAATATGACCCTTTCGATTAGCATTGATGTTGAACTACATGTACAGTACTCAAAAGCAGGACGAGCATCTGACTCCGGACCTCTTTGCAGCCATTTGCTCAAGGTGTTGTGGTCGCAGTTCACTCATAATTACGAATAGCGCTTCATGTACAAGTGGCAGGAGCTCCCGTTGAAGTTATCCTCGACGATACATGATACTCCGTAATACGGAGACGAGTTACCAACTTGCCAGGAAGGGGGACGCCATAATCGCAGAGTACATGTACTGTGTATAGTCAAAGAGTCTACATATAGTTCAAACGAACCGGGTGAACAGACACATAGCTGTATGACTTGAGATGAGCCCAACGCAGCACCACCCACTCACTCAGAATGAGTAAGGGAGGGCTCGGTTTTGCGTGAGTCACTAGTTTAATGATCGCAGGGAAAGTTTCCTCGCAAAACAGCCAGGCTATTATGGTGCAGCCACACCAGTAATATATGAATCATATAATACGATACATGTCGTAGAGAAAGCCGTCCCGGAGGACGATCTCACGTGCAATTGACAAATTCTCTCACTACAACTTGAAGTTCCTGACTGATTTGCATTTTACAAGGCTGCGGGCTAGCCGATAGAGCTCAATGAGCCGATACCGTGCTATTAGCGTCGCTCGAAACGAAGCATTCTGTAGAGCTGGTACCGACAGTCTACATGCATCGCGTGACGCGAACGTGGTGAGGTTTATACGTATAGGTTGCAGATTGGCCACTCGAAATAGCAGCTGAATCCATCTCTTCGTTTGGACGAAGCGCTCAATCGATTAGAAGAACTGCAAACGCCTAAATGTATGATGCTACTCCCTGAACTTCATATTCAGCGAGTTAATTCCTCGAGTAGGCAGGCTGCCGGTGATCTTCCCGCTTAACGTTTTGGTGGTAAGCTTCAACGTTGAAGGGGAAACGCACATGGCTCCAACGCCGCTCTCTGTACGACAGCATCGTGTGATCAATGTTGTGTGAGCATTGCTCTCGGCTCGCGCTCGTTCACCCAAGACACGGGTATTACTCATGTAATCGAGAACGACTGGGGATCGAACGCATCCTGGTGCACGTACATGTAGGTGTTCATGATCAATTCCTGCTACCTAGGGCCTCCAGAGGGTCGTTTCATCGGCAGGGACCTTAAGCTGGTGGTATTAATATTGTAATTCTAAACTCGAGCTCTTGCTCCAGTTCGTTCGGTGTCGACCCAAAGCGTCCGCCTCAAGTTTTCTCCAGTCTGCAAATCTCTGCACGAGTGTAAAAGTGCATTTGCTGTCCGTCATGCAGCGAACATCACCCACGCTGCTGGCTGACAAGTACAATGACATCGCCGCGCCGCGAAATCTTTCACGGTTCTTGAATTTCTAGAAGTACTTATAAGTATACAAGAAAGTATTCACATTGAGCCCGCTTTCGCGAGCTGGACAACGCCGTCGCAAGCTTTGAAGCTGACTTTTATAACAAAAGCCGCTCGCGTTCACCGCGGGATATCGTACATGTTTCGCAATCGCAAGCTGGGGTTCGCAGTGCCGCCAAGGCGCTGGCGCCTTCTCGAAAATTCGCTTTCGATTTGAAAATGGAAATGTCCACGAGGCTTTTATTAATTAATTAATTTGAAGATGCTGCGGTAAAACTACCTCCAAAAATGCTGTTGAGCTTGCCTACATGTACAATAAGTTTTGGTTTCCTTCGCAGAACTGTAAATGTGGCTGGCATCGGACGCCTCCGCCGTGAACCGGATTGTATTTGCGCGCGTTTCCTAGAGATGATGTGCCAGCCAACGCATGGTGCCTTCCATCCATGCAGCCCTGTTGTAAGCTCAGCTCACTACATGTGTCAGAAGGAGCGTGCGAGCTTATTAATACCTTGGACATGTTGCTCCATGAATGATGTTGCTTGGTGACGTCAAAATGGCTGAACGAAAACGATGCTCGAGATTGACTACAGTATCGTTGTTTGACTTTTGTCGGCACGCCCTGTCTTGCAACGCGGGCTGGTTAGGTGAGACTTTGGCCAATGTAGAGTTGAACCTCTCTATTATCAACAGGTGGTGCCATCCATGGACACCACCGTTGTTGTCGTCACCGCCGTCGAGTCCAGTTCATTATCCAATTCACCGCCTGGGGTGCGAGCGACTCTCCTCCGTTCTTGGTCCCTGTATCAAGTCAAGTCTACCTTCGTCGAGTTCAAGCCCTTGCCATGGTCGGGCTGTACACGCAGACGGTGCCCGACACTTCCGGGGGCGCCAAAGTTAATGCTTGGGACGTCGTCATCATTGTGGCGGTGCTGTTCTTCACGATGGTCGTGGCCGTCATCGCCTCCATTCAAGCAGGTGAGAGTCACTTGGCCAAGTACTTTCCCTGCATTAAACGATCCAAGCGCAACAATGACCAAGCGCTCGAGTCACCCGGCGACGGCTACCTGGCTTCGGAGCCCATCCCGGACAAGAAGCTCCCCGCCGGAGACGAGCGTGGCTCTGCGATCTCATCTCAGCGTCCGTCGGCCTCACTCATTGCTCGTGACGGGCCAGAGCACCAAATAAACGAGGTGTCCAACTTTTTCCTGGCCGACCGCGGCATGCAATGGTACTTCGTCGGTGGTGCGTTGTTCGCCAGTAACATTGGCGCCGAACACTTCATTGGTATGGCCGGTGACGGTGCTCGCCGCGGCATTGCTGTCGCCATGTACGAGTGGTACGCTGCCATTTTGATCCTGTGTTTGGGCTGGATCTTCTCCCCCATTTACCGCCGCTGCGGTGTGTACACGACGCCGGAATACCTCGAGTACCGCTTTGGTGCTCCGTGCCGTCACTACTTGTCGCTCATCACGATCATCATGTACGTGTTGACGAAAATGAGCGCCAGTATCTATGGTGGTGCTATCGTTTTCCAGGCCACGTTGGGCTGGAAC
This sequence comes from Phytophthora lateralis, assembly GCA_000500205.2. Taxonomy (NCBI): domain Eukaryota; phylum Oomycota; class Peronosporomycetes; order Peronosporales; family Peronosporaceae; genus Phytophthora; species Phytophthora lateralis. Next base: position 27,758 of record AWVV02002809.1, on the reverse strand, counting down.
CTGTACCTCGGCGCCGGTGTCTGCATTACTCTCAGTGCCATGTACAGCATTGCCGGTGGTCTTCGAGCAGTGATGTACACGGATCTGTTTCAGATGTGCGTCTTCACTTTGGGTGGCCTCGTCGTGTTCTCGTACTCGGTGAACCAAATCGGTGGCTTCGAGGGCATCCGCGAGAACCTGGACAACCAGGACCGCTCAGGATGGTTTCACCTCTGGAAGCCCACGGACGACCCAGACTACCCGTGGACGGGTATGATCTTCGGCCAGCCTTTGGGCTCGATCTGGTACTGGTGCATGGATCAGGACCTTGTGCAGCGTGTGCTGTCGGCGAAGGACACGGCCAATGCGAAGGCTGGTTGCTCGTTCGCCAGTATCCTCAAGGTGCTCCCTCCGTTCCTCATTGTTATCCCGGGTATCATTGCCAGCATTTACTTCGACTTTAGCAAGATTGAGGATGGCACCGACGCTGCGTACCCAACCCTGCTCACCGAAATGATGCCCCACGGCATTATTGGACTCATGATCTCCAGTATCATCACGGCCATGATGTCGAGTTTGGCGTCCGTGTTTGCTGCTGGCTCCTCGGTCGTCACGAATGACATTTACCTCAAATTCCGCCCGGACGCTTCGCACAAGCAGCTCGTGTGGGTCGGTCGCATGAGCATTCTCATCTTTGCCGTCCTGAGCTTCTGCTGGATCCCCATCATGCGCAACGGAACGGGTCTCTACGAGCAGATCGTTGAGATCCAGAGCTACCTGACGCCTCCTATCGGCATTGTGCTCGTGCTTGGTGTTGCCTGGAAACCGGCAAACGTGTACGGCGCGTTCTCGGCTATGATTGTGGGCGGTCTGCTCGGTTTCTCGCGCCTTATCTTCGTGACTATCAAGGACGACAGCATGGACGGCGATCTACCTGGAATCTGGAACACATTCTTCTACATGAACTTCCAGCACTTCGCGCTGCTGTTGTGGGTTACTGCCGGAGTCGTGTGCGTCGTGGTGAGTCTGTTGACTCAGAACAAGAGCCGTCCCTCGGATGAAATCCGCAAGTATATGATTCACTGGGACAAGGTCCTGAAGCTCGATGCCACGGAGCTCGTCAAACCGATGTGGGTCAACGCTCTCGTCGCTGGAAGTGCCATTGCTGCTCTGGCCGTCACCTTCAGCATGTGGATCTACTTTGCGTAAGCAAGTTGCGTAACGAAGACGAGAAAAAACGTGTCCGTATGTGGGCGTTGCTTCAGCGAAGCTGCCATGTAAAAGCAAAATAGTTCAGTCATTTTTCAGTTACGTCTTCTTTCATGTTGAAGGTGTTGATTGGCTTTACTCGGTGGCAACACAGGTAGATGTGTAGCTCATTTTCTCCACCGAAATATAGCCATCGTTCTCGATGTTTGCAACCAATGCAGAGGTAACGTCGGAGCCGTATGCGTGTTCTCTCAACCCGATTTGTGCACTGAACGACTCACTTGTGGTACTGACATCAAGTAGCTTGGTGCACTGAATGGCCTCGCGAGAAGTGAAGTACGGAAGTAGCTGCTCCAGACTAGGAGTGTACGCCCCCGTTGCGTTATGAAAGACTTGCTGCGCGTAGTAATACTGAAAGCTTACATACCGCACACCCCACTCAGGATCAAGCGGCACAGCCGCTTCAGCAAACGCAGGTGGTCTTTCGCCTTGCGGGCGGAACTGAAGATACCCCCACCACTCTGGGCGGTGCATATCCACTGCGTATTGTGAGCTCCACACCCAGTTTTCCTCGCTCAAGCCGGCCTTCTTTTCGTAGTGCTGTCCCCCCGTGAGGCTATCAGTGACGACACGAACAGACCACTCGACACGAGAAAAGTTGATGCGCCAGAATGAGTTTTCCGCGGGGGGGACTGGTGCCTTCGAATGCAGTGCGAGTTGTGCCAATGGCAACGCGATTTCAGCAGTCCAGTAGTGCAGACGCTCGGCTAGAACGTGACATCAATATGATTATGAGCTACCCGATGTCAGACACGAACGTCTCAAACTGCACACTACGCACATGGATCGTTGATGCGGCCTTTCACGAACACTGCAGCCTGCATGCCACTGTCCAACATGTCGAACCCGTGTTGTGGATCCACTCGCGTGCTGTTCTCGTGGCCGCCATCCCTGTACGGACGGTTGAGCCAGAGGTTCCAGGTCGTGTTTCGGGCGTTCAGCTCGAACTCTTTGTAGTTGTGCGTGCTCCCGTCCGCATCCACGAACACCTCGAAGTCGTTGTCGTGAAAAATCACGTCGTTGCGCTTTGACACATTGGCCCACACCTCGGTCTCCTCCAAGTAGGCGCCGATGTAGAGGAGCTGCTGGTCGTAACGGAGCTTGAACTTGGTCGTAAACCACGGCTGCGACCAGAACGTCGGGCCTCGAATGTCCTGTAAAGGCTCGCTCCAAGTCACCTCGGCCCACACTTTCTCGTCCAAAACGCCGTCGATGGTGATGCTCGCTGGGAACTGGTCCGCTGGCGGTGGAAGGTGGTAAGCGGCATATCGTCGAGGGTGTAGGTGTGCGAAGTCGCATGGAGATTGAGACGTCGACTCAGGAGGACCAGAAACTGGTGGCGGTGGCTGTTGAACTTTATGCACTTCAATGACGGAGGGGGCAACGTGAAGTGCAGTCGAGCACGGCAGGCCCATGAACAGCCGCAGGTGGCGCATACTCAATCAGATTTTTGTTATTCGCAATTACAATAGGGTATATCGCTACACAAATGCTACACAACTCAACTTCAACTTGCTTCACGTGAACTTCGTATCCAGGATAGCACTTCCACGGCAATCGAACACCAGCACGGATGGTGTCAACGTGAAAGCGAACAATGTTGCTTCCGATTGCGATCGACGCACATCCTTACCGGGATACGTGCGAACTGATCACGGCAGTGTGGACTTGCAGCGGGACGATCAGTCTGGGGCTCCGCTGACTCAAAAATAGCGCCGGAAATGCTGCAGGTTACGAGGATGTCGGTCGAGATTTTGGCTGTGGAATTGAGTACGATTGATGGTCTGGGGTCGTACTGCGGCAATCATGTTGAGATCGTTTGTTCATGAGAATTTGGGTGATTTCTTGAACGTAAATTAGCTTTGCACGCCGATTTGATTCATCGCTGCCTGCAACGGCGGAAGCAAGGTCTCAGCTATGGACGGTCTCAAGTTGAAGCTGCCCGCGTCTGCATGGTCAGCAAGCTCACCCCTAGTTTTACGCTGTGCCACGGTTGTCAAGAAACTTGGAAAACCACGCCGCACTTTCGCTATGAGTCACCTCTCCTGAACACCATCCTTATTGAAGCGGGGGCCCCACTCCTCGTCATCGCTGTCACTGACTATGCAACTTAGCTGGTTGACGAGGGGTCCGCCTTCGACGCTGTCACCCTCCGTTTCGAGTCTCTGGCAAGAGCTCATTATCCAATCTTCCTTCAGTACCAACTCCTCCATTCCCGACCCCTTCCAAGACCATGACGACGTTCGCTTATGTCGCCACTGCCGTTGTCGCTTGCCTAGCCACGCAAACCACCGCCTACGACGAAACTTCTGTGTGCCCCTCGTCGGAGATCGCCAAGCTCCTGGACCTCGCCGCGGACCCATACCTTGAGTCATGCCAGACCGCGTCAGGCTACTCGTTCGTGCCGCCCACGAGTAGCCCACCGAAGATCAAGTACTGCTCATGTGCCTGACGTCGGACTGCTACTCACTCATTACTGACCTCCTGGCCCTCGGTCCGGCGGACTGCGTGATAAACTTCGGGACGGTCTCTATCAACGTCCTGGAGTTGGCGGAGAGTTTCCAGCCCAACTGCACAGCTCTCGACCTCTCGGCTTAAGCGATCGGCTCGCTACGCAATGACTACGAAGAACGAGAGTGACAATCAGCTCGTAGTGATCGAACTCATGAATGCAGTCCCATTTTAATGTGATCTTGAGTCTTTGACGCCTTACAGTTCGTTCTGGCACGGTCTACCTTGGTCGTTTTCTTCGTTTTCTTCGTTTTCTTCGTTCTCTTCGGTCGTCATTCCTCTTCCCCCATGCAAAGATGACAACTAAGTTGCAATAAAAAGCCGCTCCAATCCGTAGTGCTCAAATCATATTCATGACAAGCAAGTCGACATAATGCACTTAAAGTCTGGCCGAGGCTATCTTGCCCCCCTTGCCACAGTGCTGCTTGATGACACGTCCCAACTCCGCGTAGAATTCACGGTTCCTCGACACCGATGGGAACTTGTGACCACCCTCATGTTCGTAAATCCACTTGTTGAAGTCATTGGGATCCGCTATGTCCGCCCACGACAAGGCCAGTCGGTGCGACTCGTGGTAAAGCGGGTCCGTCTTGCCAATTAGGTGAATGGAAGGCATCGGCACAGACATGCGGCTGCCCAATTTGTCCATGAACAGCGACCTCACATTGACACCACTCACATCCACCCCGCCGACGCAGATCACGAGCTTCCACCAGCGCACTTTGCCGTGGCGCAAGTACCACATGGTCAAAATCGTCAACAGCGCAGCACCTTGGGAGAAGCCAATGACGACGTCGAACGGACCGTGACGACGGAGTTCCTCGTCAAGTTTTACCATTGACTGCTCAACGCCCTTGTAGGAAAGACCCCACGCGTGGTCTGCTCCTTGGTCAGCCCCACTTTGCAGACGCGCCTTGGCAGATGACTCAGCGTCGTTGTAGAGCAGCGGAGATCCGTCGGCGAGCTGGTTCTCAAACCATTCGTAGAACGGGGCACTGGATGCGTAGGCACTCTCGATCATCGGATCACTTGTCCCGCGGGCTTCGAACGTGCCGTTCAGTATCGTAAACTCTGCCGAGTCGCTAAGAGCTGCTCGAATCCCGCGAGTCTGGTCCAGCATCACCTGCCTGTTCGTGCGGAACCCATGCACACACAGCACGCGGATCTTCTTAGATGAGTCGAATGGACGCGGGTTACGCGCCGTAGGGTGAGGCAGATTCTCGGCGACGACCACCATGGGAAATGCTGCAAATGCTGCAAAATGTCGAGTGAGCAGATAGATACCAACTTCAAGCAGGCTGACGTACACAAATTGGCCATGGATTTGACGGGCGTTCGAGGCTCAAATTGAGCAACGTCGGATTGCTAAACTCGGCAAATGATACGTTGACTATATTCTGGTGGTTGCTGTCTATCCAAACTAGTACGTCTCAGAGTCGTGCCACCGAGCTCTGGCGTGTATCCTCAAAGAACTGCCAGATTGTGCTGGCCAAGTCCGCATAAAAGTCCTGGTGTCGTCCGGGGGACGGGAATTTGTGTCCTCCGTCGTGCTCCAGCAGCAATCTCGCCAACGGGCTGCCCTTGGCGTGTGCCGTGTACATGTCCTTGAGCACTAGCGACTCTTGGTACAAACTGTCCTTCTTCCCTGCGACGTGGATCGACGGGAGCGGGACCTGAATCGACTGCCCATCGTGAGTCTCGAACAGCTCCCGGACGTTGATGCCGCGCGGATACACGCCGCAGACGCAGAGTACGAGCTTCCACCAGCGCCTGTTGGTCTTCTTGAGGTACCACATGGATAGGATCGTGAGCATGATGGAGCCCTGCGAGAAGCCCACAGCCAAGTCAAATTCGCCCAGCTGCGTGAGCTTCTCGTCCATGTACTCGATGGCTTGGTCCATGTCGCTGAACTCGAGGCACCAGCGCTTGGTGGTGCCCCTTGGGACGCCCTCCTCGGCCTCAATGTCCTCCCGCTCCTCCTTCTCCAGGTAGCGCGCTGCCCACCACTCGTAGAACGGCGCCGTGTCGCCGAACAAGCGCTCGATGACTTCGTCCGTCGGCCCGCGGGATTCGAACGGACCATTGAGGAAGACAAACTCGGCATTGGGGCCCAGAGCGTTGCGCAGTCCGCGCGTCTGACTCTCCATCACTTGGCGGTTCGTGCGGAAGCCGTGTAGACACAGGACGCGTAGCTTCTTCGGCGGGGAAGACGTCGGCAACGCGACGGTCGCGGACGCCATTGGCAATTGACTTCTGAAGCGGTGGTGACTTCTGAAGGTCGTTTGACGTAAGCAATAAACAAATACAGAAAATGAATTCAGCGCGCTGTGATTGGTCAATACGTTTTGTACGCAAAGTGCACGTACACACCACATGTTTTTGGTTGCACAGGAAATACATGTAAGTTTTTAGTCAGTTTGGAGAGGTAAACGCTTTGGTTATATATGTTGTTGTACGGGCTACGGACTGCCTTCCGTCGGCAGTTTGTTGTTACTGCAGCATCGCCATTGCCTTGATGTCGATTTGCTCAAAAATCCTTTAGACGAAGCCACCGCCACCGGCCTTACTCATCAAACCGTCGATGTTCATCATGACGTTGCCCTGGCGATTTGCCACCAGCACCTCCGACAGCAGACTGTTGGACGTGTCGCCTGACACCACGGTTTTCTTGTTCGTGGCGAGAGACCCGAGCATGTCCAGCTTCTTCATCTCGAGCGTGTGTCTGCGGTACTTCTCCAGCTTACCTACTGCATCACCCTCGGCGCGAGCGACAATTTCGGCGGCCTTCGACTCGGACGTGACGCGGATCTCACCCGATGTAGCATCGAGCTGCATATGTAGCGCGGCCCTCTCAGCATTGAGAAGGCCGATCTCGGCATCACAGCGAGCAGTGATCTCCGCTGCGATCCGCACCGTCTCCGCCTCAATCTCCGCAATCTTCAAGTCAGCCTCAACGTCGCGGTTGTTGCAAGTGACCGTCGTCTTCTGCTTGATCTCTTCATCCGCAAGCTTGGTCTGCGCATTGATGAGGTCGATTCCCTTGCGGATCTCGGCGCACTTGGCCTTGCCCGTCTGTTCCTCCTCCATGTGCATCATCCGGCGCTTGAGCTTGGTCGTGTCGATTTCTTCCTTGTACTGCAGCATCTGCATGTCGCTCATCTGTTTCATGTTCTGCTCCTTGATGGCACTCAAGTGCGTCGTGCGACTCTCCATTTGCCTCTGGAACTCGGTTGGCAGCGTGACGTTCGTGATGGCGACGCTGGTGATCTGCACGCCGTACGTGTTGAACTGGTCGTTCAAGCTGCGCTTGATGTCCTCCGTGACGCAGTAGAGCACCTTGTCCTCCGCCGGAATGTCCTCCTCCTTCATGGTCTCTTTCAGTTCAGGCGAGTGAAACTCATCAGTGGCCGGTCGGCGGTTCGTGCGGAAGTTGAGCGCCCCCGTTTTGAATCGTTCGCGCATGGTGCCGTCGCGGAGCTGGTACACCTCAGTGTGCTCGACACTGCGAGCCAACGCTCGCACCGCTTCGTCCTGAGCGGCGCGAAGCTGCACCTCCAGTCCGTTGGGGCCCAACTCGTACACGAAGCGGCGTACGAGCTCGGGATCCTCGCCCTTGGACTCGTCGCCCATGATACGAAGAATGAGACACATGTCGATGCCCACAGTCACGTCGTCCGCCGTCTTGCAGCCCTTTACGGGCGTGTCGAACACGATGTACTGCTTGGTCACGAGGTGGGCCACCTTGGTGAACACGGAAGCGAAGTGCATCCCTGGGGGCCACACGGGCGTGCGACTGCCGTCGGGCTTGATGTAGTCCACGTCGCGCCCCTGGTTCTGCACGAGCGCGTAGGTGCCTTCGGGTACGCGGATGTAGGGCTTCACGGGGCTGCGGCCGGGGTTGATGATCACGACGGTGTTGCCATCGTAGCACGCGCCGAAGACGCGGTTTGCAGTATCCACACGCCACGTATTGCGGTACAACAGCCGCGTCTGGTGCTGCGAGCCGCCGGGGAGCGTGTCGGCGCTGAGTTTACTGCCGCCAGAGCCCATAGATGAGAGTTGCGAGGGACTTGTGCGCTGGAGTGGGAATTCCAAAATGACACCTTTGACACTTCAATGTCGAGACGTGGTGCCAGAAAAGTGTCGATGAATGGTGATGGGTACATTCCGTCTCCATACGAACACCAAGATAAAGTGAATCTGGCGGATTTTTTCAAAGGCAAGTACTGAGGGTATATGGCTTCACTGTGGAAAGTGTAGCTATCAAAAGTCACCTGGTCGTGCTGCTTCTTTCCGTTGTTGAAGCGCAGTGCGCCAATTCGCTTCATTTCCCAAGTTGCCACCCGCTGCACACACAAGTCCCAGTCCCAAGCCAACCGCAGCACGTATGGCCAGAATGGCCTCCAGCGGAGAGACGACGCGCTACAGCTTCCGTGTGAATCACCTGGTGCAGAAGACCATCCGCAAGCCCATCAACGCCATGAAGCACTTCAACGCCAAGGTCACGGACGGCCGCATCCCCATCGTGCTCACGCCCAGCTACCCGACGCTCCTGACGGTGTTCATGAAGGTCCCGTCGGGCCTCTGGGTGCTCAAGCAGAAGTGGAACGCCCACGCCGGCATGATGGATCCGGGGCTCAAGATGTTCTGGCCAGCGTGGAACCGCGTCTCGCACATTGTGACCAAGCAGGCGGTGACGTACTCGAACCCCGTGCGCGGGTGCCCCACGTCCGACAACGTCATGGTGGACATTGACATCTCCATCAGCTTCCAGATCGGACCCACCGAGGACGACGCGTACACGTTCGTGTACTCTTTGGGAGCGCACCGCTTTGACGAGCTGCTCTACAGCCTCACGGAGGAGGCCATTCGCGGCCTCGTGCACTCGGTGCGTCACGACCAGGTGCACGACCTGCGAGAGGAGTTCGCCATGGGGATGAAGACGGATCTGAACGCCAAGCTGAAGTCCTTCGGAGTTTTCATCCACAACGTCAAGGTGACCAATGTGGACCTTCCGCAGGCGCTTTCCAGGACATTGGAGGAGACGACGGCGTTCAAGACGCGCATGGAGGAGCAGGAGAAGAACCACGAGAACCAGATGCGCATCCTGCTGAACCAGGAGACGCAGAAGCTCACAGCATTGCAGAAGGGAAACGAACGAGATGTCCAAGACCTGCAGGCCGAGAGCGTGCGTGCCGCAATCATTCGCGACGAGAGACGAACAATCGCCGAGGCGAAAGCGCAGGTTGCTGTCGCTGAGCATGTGTCGAGGAACGAGAACAAGATCAAGGCCGCGGAGGGGTACAAGGCTGACGCGGTGGCCACCGCAACCGCCAAGACAGTGAAGCGCAAAGCACTGCCCACGGTGGAGCTCAGCAACCTCAAGATGGATTTTGAGCAGTTTGTGGCCGTTGCCAAGGTGCAGGGAGAAGCGAGGATTCAAGCTGCGGAGAAGGAGGCGGAGAAGATTCGGGCAAATGCTGATGCTGAAGGCAACTCCGCAGCGTTCCTCAAGGCGAAGCGCGACTACGACTACAACTCCAAGAAGATCAGCATGGAGACGACTTTGCTGGCGTCTGTCCCGATTGTCATCAGTGGGAAGAACGGCGACCAGCTCATTCAGGGAACGCTGTTGCAGACAATTCAGAGCGCCAAGTAAATGTGCCATCTCTTCAGTGCAGAGATGGGAACAGTGAATCGATTCGAGACGCAGCTCGCCCGGTCGAAGGACGAACTTGGCGCCAGTGTCTTGCTCGAGGTATATCAATTTTCAGTAAACAGCAGAAGCTCCCACGTGCGTAAAGCAATCAGCAATATATTTGCACCAGATAATTAGCCTCACTTGCATGGTCACCAAAGTACCCATGTCAATTCTTGCAGTGCGTTCGGATCATATCCGAGATCTTCTCGTAGAGTTCAGGATGGCGATCACCAGACGGGAATCGGTGGCCACTTTCATGCTCAAACACAAATTTTGGGCTGTCAGCGTACAGCTCGGCGTGTTCGCGGCAGGTGTTGTAGTACTCGTCCTTCTTGCCGATGAGATGAATTGATGGTATTGGGACGTGCTTGGGGGAACCGTCAGCGTGTTCGAAGAGACGACGCAAACCTACGTCTCGCACTCGGGTGCCCGAGCAAATGAGGCAGCACTTCCAATGGCGCTCGTTACGTTGGTGCAGGTACCACATCGACAACGCAGTGAGTATTTGCCCACCCTGCGAAAAGCCGACGGCGGCGTCGAAAGGGCCGTGGTCTTGCACCTGTTTGTCGATGTGCTCCACGACCCGGTCGAACCCGACGTATTGATGGTACCATCCGTTGTCGCTCTTGTCTGACTGGCGATCCAACCTGTTGATGTGGCCCCACTCGTAAAACGGCGCGTGGTCCTTGTAAAGCCGCTCAATCGCCTCGTCGGAGGCACCGCGAGCCTCGAACGGGGCTTTGGCAAACACAAATTCCGCGTGGGGGGCCATGACATGACGCAGAGCTCGCGTCTGATCCTGCATCACCTTCACGTTGGTCCGATAGCCGTGAAGACACAGAATGCGAAGCTTCTTCGTCGCAATTGTCATGATCGAGAACGCGTGTTCGAGCGTGAGCAGCTCTCTCAGAAGTTCTCGAGCTGCTTCGGCCGCAAATCAAGATGTGAAGTCTCCTGACGTTAGGACCACTGACTTCAATGCTGTCTTGGTGATGAGTCGATCTACGGCATCTTCAACACTGCTCGGGCAAAGCTATATTAATAGTTCATTGGCATTTACTTTTTATCCTCCAAATCCACCTCTATTGATTCACTCGCAATGCTGCCGGATGATCTGAGCCACGTCCTCGTAGAGCTGGTCGTGTCTCTCTCCGGACGGGAAGCGGTGGCCCGTGTCGTGTTCGAACACGAATTTGTCGCGTGCTGCTCCGTTCGGGTGGTCCTCGTACATGGCCACCATCTCGAGGCAGCCTCGATGCCACTTGTCCGTCTTCCCGACGATGTGGATCGAGGGCATGGGCACCAACCGAGGACTCCCATCTTCTTTCTCAAACAGTGGACGAAGCGCAGCCCCTCGCACCCTCGGGCCGCAGACGCTGACGCAACATTTCCACCAGCGCTTGTTGTGATTGTGCAAGTACCACATCGTCAGCGCCGTCATCGTCTGTGCGCCCTGAGAGAAACCCACGACGGCGTCAATGGGGCCGAGCTTCGGTAGCTGCTCGTCCATGTACTGCACTGTGGTGTCCCAATCCACGTAGTCGTGGTACCAGCCCTGGTCGGTGTACACGAGCCCCTGCGTCTCCGGGTCGTACTCCTGCGGCCGCTTGCGCTCGACGAAACTCCCCCACTCGTAGAACGGCTTGTGCTCGGCGTACCGCGTCTCGATGACGTCGTCCGAAGGCCCGCGGGCTTCGATGGGCCCGTTCATAAACACGAACTCGGCGTGCGGCGTCAGCGCCTTGCGCAGTCCGCGCGCCTGGTCTTCCATGATCTTGGCGTTGGTGCGGTACCCATGCATGCACAGCACGCGCAGCTTCTTGGTGACGCCCATGGCAGTGAAGTAGACAATGAATGACGCAGCATTGAGCAATGACCTGTTTTACGTAAACGTCAAGTTCGGATAATGTGTGCGACACATCAACTGGTGTTTTGACACACTAAAGTGGTTCAGAGCCGTGTATCCATCCAGCGGCCTTCTCATTGGCTGAAATACCTAGGGGCGGAGATGGCAGAATTCACAAGAAGAAGCGGAGTATCAGACGGCAGCATGAGTGGAGGGGGTACGTGTCCTCAGTCGCCGTGTTCTCGCTACCCGGTTGATTAATCTGCGTCTGATCTATCTGGCGATGTCCGTTGCGCTCGCTCCAGGTTATTTGTGCGGGACCATCTTCAGCTTCGTGGGCTTCGTTTTCCTGGTACGACCGTGTCGCTTTCGCTGGTCGCAGAGCGCTCTCCAGCGATGTTTTTGCTGTTTCTAACACTGCTAGTGACTGCGTATTATGCTGCATTGGCAGGTAATGATCGGTTCTTTGCTGAAGCTGCAGCCGATGTACATTCACAACGCCAAGACGCCCAACTCGGGGGCCAACTCGTGCTTTGAAGCCGGTAGGAATCGCCTTCAATTTTAATTGGGTTTTGGGTGTGTGGAGACTTATTTGTGTGAGGTATTAACTGTCGGGGTGCGTTTGTGTTGCTGTCGGTGCCATTGGATGAATCATTTTGCTCAGCCATGCTATACGCTGTTGCAATGGGCGTGTGCTACACGATGTGGCGAAAAGAGAAGCTGCGCACGGGCGAATTGGACTTCCTCACCGACACGTTCACGCTCAAGCGTGACAGGGCCTACTACGGTTCGGAAGACTCGGACGAGGAGCTACCGCTGGCGAAGAACAGATCTCCCACGCCACGCATGGTGTAGAGTCTTGGGACCTCGTCAACGTCAGACAAGCGATGGTATCTAAGACCGGAAAATGTTTGCATATCCACTGCCGTGTTCTGTTGAGCTCACTCTCGCTCCTCGTTCTCAGTTTTTGTATCGCCAGCACACCAAGCTGTGATTTTCCAACCATCCATCGACCTTTAACACCACCCTAACTCCTCCAGGCTCATACCAAAAGCACAGGTATCAATCATCATCCACAGACTCCAGCTTTCTTCCGGTGGTCGACGAATAAGTCGCTTTCTGTCGCTCTGTCCACGGTACTACTATCTTGTGTATCACACACCACACCCTCCCTTACAACCAGATCTCAGTCGCAATAGCGAAAATCCCTCGAGCATGAGTGACTGGCGACCTGGAGACCCCCCGAGAGCTTCCGGCATGGGCTGGGACTCGAGCGACGACGACGAGGCCTCGACGTCTCGCGAGCAGCACCGTGCGCAGGTGGCCTCCGTGCTAACGCAGCTGCCGCGTGCCGACGACGACGTGGACAGTGCGACGAGCCCCAGCGTGCAATCCACGGCGCTCACGACGTACACTTCTTCGGGGCTGGAGGGACTCTACGACTCTACGGGCTACACGAGCAATGGCGGCAGCAGCTACGGTAGCTCTGGGGGTTACAGCAGAGCCAGGAACGCCTTCACGGGTCTGTCCAACCAGGGAGCCACGTGCTACATGAACAGTCTGCTGCAGAGCATGTTCATGACACCCGAGTTCCGTCAGGGACTGTATAATTGGACGTGCCGCCACGGTGCCAAGAAGGCGGAGTTGACTGAGCAGGAAGAAGACGAGGACAGCGACGAAGAGGCAGACGAAGACAACATCCCGTTACAGCTCCAGAACCTGTTCGCCAAGCTGCAGCTCACGACACAGGACTCTATTTCTACCAAGGCTCTGACCAAGAGCTTTGGCTGGACGGGAGCTGACGTGTTCCAGCAACATGATGTGCAGGAGCTCTGTCGAGTGCTGCTGGACGCGCTGGAGAGATCATTTAAGGGCACGGTGAACGAGACTCTTGTGAATGATTTGTACCAGGGATCGCTCAAGGATTACGTGCAGTGCTGTGAGTGTGGATACGAGAGCTCGAGGATTGATAACTTTTTGGATTTGTCGCTTGTGATCCGACCCTTTGGATCGACGGAAATGATGAAGACTGTGGAGGAGGCTATTGAGCTGTTTTTGCGTCCGGAGGTGCTGGATAAGGAGAACCAGTGGATGTGCGACCGATGCAAGGTTAAACGCGACGCGATTAAGGGACTGAAATTTTCCAAGCTGCCATACATTTTGATGCTGCAGCTGAAACGTTTTGATTTTGACTATGCTACGATGAACCGAATTAAATTACACAACGAGGTGACGTTCCCCAAGTACCTGGACATGAACTCGTATGTGAGCGACGAAAACGGAGGCGTACGGGGTAAAATTGCCAGAAAAATGTCGATGGAGCGTCACGTGTTGGAGGGCAAGAACCACCATAAATCATCTGATGATGTAGTGCCTACGATACCTTCTTCTCCTCCCCCAACGCCTGGACTTGCTGCTATGGGTGAACGTATGCGCCGCCTGTCTTCTATGGACGAATCACAGCCGATGGCGTTTGTGAATAATGATGAAAAAGAGGAGGAGGAAGACGATGTGGAAGGTGCCACTTCGTTTGACACGTGGAGCTCCACATTTGACCCTGAGGTCATGATTAAGCGCTCAGGGCCGCATGTGTATGAGCTGTACTCGGTGCTCATTCACTCTGGCAGCGCGCTGGGTGGGCACTACTACGCGTACATTAAATCCCTGGAGACGGGCAAGTGGTACAACTTCAATGATTCCAATGTGAGTGAGATCTCAGACACAGAGCTAAAGACTGCATTTGGGGGCGCTAGTGGTTCTGGCTACAGCATGCGCTACAGCACGTGTGCGTACATGCTGCTGTATCGCTTGGTTTCCGCGGAGAAGAACGTTAATGCAATTTTGCCGGACAGTATTCCACAGTATTTGAAAGACAAGATTCACGCTGATGAAGACAAGATTCGCAGACTTGAGCAGGAGCGGATTGAGATGGCAAAGAAGGTGCAAGTGAAGTTTTTTATGAAGGGTTCTAGGCCTAAAAACATGGAGAAGGCTATCTACGTGTACAAGACCTCGACTATTCGCGAGGCGCTTGAAACAGCATACAAGGAGTTTGCGAACGAGAAGGACGTGGTTGTACCTTCGATAGAAAACGTGAGGTTGCGAGGATACAACGATTATAACTGCCTGCTATCTGACACGTACAACGATAAAGAGGACATGACGTTATCATCATTGGGTATCTATGCTGGACAGCAGATGTTCCTCGAGGTTAAGAACGACGACGAAGAATGGGAAGATCATGATCCAACAAAGCTCCAGCTCTTTGTTCGTCGCTTTATTGATCCCGAATCTGAACCTACAAGCAGCACCAGCAAGACCTACCACAGCTCGTTCATGGCAAGGTGCATTCAAGTGGACGAGGATGCCAACATATCATCTCTCTGTGCTCTGATTGCCAAAAAGTTCTCCGTTCCAGCTGAACAGAAAATTCGTTTCATCAAGAAGAGCGCAACCACATACAGCATTTCTGCAGCCAAAATTCTGAATGCAAACGATGAAGAGCGCACACGTAACCTGCGACTGAAGATGGATCTACACTTGGTGAATGGAACGGAGTTGTACCTCGAGGAGACACCAGATCTTACGCTTGCGTCCCCTGCTGAGGCGTTCTTTGAGCGTGAGGCGAACATGATCACCGTAAACTTTAAGTACTTGACGAGCCCAGCAGAGCCCATTCGCATTGACAGGCGGGAGACGATTCGAGCGCTAAAGGAGCGAATTAGTGCTAAGATTGGCCTGCCCTCGAACAAATTCAAGCTTTTACGTGGCATCAACAGTGCTGGTGTAGAAATCAAGGCTATCGATAGTACTCTATCTAAGCTGTCAATCGGCTCCAACCACACAGTATTCGCTTTGGAGGGCACCCCACTGAATACAGGGGAGTACAACTTCCGATTGATGTTCTACAATCCGGCGAACGGCTGTTCCGCTTCACCCGATGGTGATGACAATAACCAGGAACAGCCTACTGTGACTTCAGTAGATAGCAGTGACGGCCAAGATTTGTTTGATATTGATGAAGTGCTGGTGGCGACAGGAAAGGATGATTTATTGCTGACATTTGTGGACCAAATCGTCATTAGTGAGGAGATGCCCGTGGAAGACATTCGTCAGAAAGTCTGGAATGGACTGGTGCAGAAGGACTTGATAAATGCAAATAGTACTCCGTCCCACGTACGCCTTCGCGACCTGCGTCAAAGCACAATGACAAGCGTGCTGGTGGATGGCCAAAAACTCGTGGAGGCATCAAAACTTGCGGTATACGAAGGAAGAAGCATTGTTGCAGAACTGTTGTCAGAACCAGAGACCACAGAAGTCAACCACCGAATCGTTGAATTTGCGTATGTGAACCGCGGGACGTGGCGCTTCGTCAAGAACATGCGGCACGAGGTGGTGATTTCAACCTCAGAAGAGGAAAACCATCCCGAGACGTACTTGGCGGACGCTACTAGCGCTGCGCTGTCAATTCCCGCAGAGAGGTTGCGCTTCGCACGTATCCCGTACCATCGTGACTCAATCGATATACTCGAAGTGGTTTCCTACGAATTCGTGCCCGCTGCATCATTTGCACAGAAGGAGGCCGAATACCAGGAGCTTTTCCTGGTGCACGATGTGAGCGTGCAGATGTCGTACATGAGTAGCCATGACCGCCAACTCATTCAGAACTTCTTGGCAAAGAAAAGTGAGGAGAAGACTCGCGCACTGCGCGCAAAATACTCTTCGACTTCAAGCGGCAACAACACATACCAGTATCAGAAGCCTAAGGAGGCTGCGCTTGTTATCCGCACGAGGTCAAGGACGAGTGAGCACAAGGGTACCGGCAGCATTGGAAGCAGCAACGGTAAGAACTCGAACGGCGTGAGCATCCGCACGCCGACTCGTCGAGGTGAAAAGGTGGCTGCTCGCCATCATGCCTCCTCTGACACCGATGATGAGGACGATACCGAATACATGGCGGGAAAACCTGAAGCACTAGACATGGATCTCTTTGGGGATCTATCATGAGAGCAAGCTTAGCGGTGTAGATCGTGTGTCGCTCTTATTGAGCGAAATGACGGTGGCGAATGGCCGACACGCACGAAGGAGTCACCTCGAACGAATAATACACGATTTTACCTGACCTCACGTACGTGTTCCATTCAGTACGGCGACGGTTCCATAGATTCGTTGTTAGCATATTGCTTCTCGCATGGGCTTCGTTTCGCCATTGTTTTTGAACAGCAGGGTCCGAAATGAGCGCTCAAGGTGACATCAAGTCAATAATGGGGCTTGTATATGTCGTCACCGTGGGGTCTATCAAAGCCGTCGAGCTGCTCGTTTCCGAGGCAAAATCGCCTGCACCACGCTTTGGAATCGAAGAAGCTATATCACTGACGGTCATGCCAAGACCTTCGTCTCTGTCATGGACGACACCTAAAGAATCGCCAGTGTTGTCAGAGCCCCCTCGATTCTGGCATTTGCTTGAATTGCACGAGCATTCGCTATTGCAAATGCGATTTTGCGACTTGCAAGCGCACGCCTTCGTTGCGCACTTGCCGTAACACGAGCAACAGGTGGCTGCACTGGTCTCCAGCAGTTCATCGATTTCGTCCATAACATCTACTCTCTTGGACCCTTCCGACACAGGTGTACGGCAACGTCTCTTCCTCTTGTTTCCTCCCTTCCGATTGATTTCCTCATCCACATAGTCCGAGTCAGCTTCAGTATTGTCTTCCTCTTCGCCGCTGCTGCTAAACAGCGTATCCATCGTTTCGTACGATTCCCGAGCTTTTCGTTTCTTGGCTGCCTTTTTCTTCGTTGCTTGCTCCCGTAGAGTCTGCATCTCCTTCAACGCCTCTTTCAACTTCTTATCCAGTGCCTGTACTTTGCTATGCGATTCTTGCTGACCCATAATTTTTTCATTGGCCGCATCCGACTGGAGGACCATACACTCCTTTAAATCCCACTAGCGTTTCAATGAGATGCCGGATTAAGTCGTGGCAGGTTTCCAACCTAATGGGAAAAAGTCCCGATGGCAGTGACACGTTTTTCTCGACACTCGCCAACTTTTGTTGGAGAAGCCAAATAGTAGCAGACTTGCTTCGGAGATCATTTCGTAACCTAACCAGCTTCACAGTGGCTTCTGCTGACGATAACCTCTCGAGTTGTGAAATCTCCACCGCTAGAGATTTTCTGTCTGCAAGATTCATCCGCACATCCTCTTTTGCACTGTAAATCGCTTCTTGGGGCGCTAGCACCTGCTGTAAAAGCTTCGTAATTGTCCTCATTATTAGAGTATCAGATTCGCCGACCCTGTTTCTCTTGATATGCGAAGGGGGTACTAAAGATCTCCTTGCAGTCAAGGTTTCTCTTCCAGTGTCCGGAGTGCTGGTGGATGGTGACATCAACGTCCGACTGTGCATGTTTGTCGGGGTAGAGTCCCCATTCTTTCGCTTCACAGCTGTGCCATCCTTGCTGTGTCGTGATTTCAGTTTATGACTTTGGAACTTCCGAAGTTGCTCCAGCCGTGACAGGTGACCACTTTTGCCACATCGTCCATCGTTAACCGCAGCATGCTTCTCGATGGGTGCCGACATCTCCAGTTGACTACCGGTAGCTTTGCTGAGTGCAAACACTGACTCTGACTCGTTTTTGTTCTTGTTCTTGTCCGTCAATTCATTCGCAATCTGTTTCCACTTCTTCTTTTCATTGTTAGCCAGCGATAACTCCGCCTTCAGCTTGCGGTTTTCTACCTCTAGAGAACTAGCGCCAGACGTGCTCTCCATAATTCCATTTGCCGTACTGAAGCCCTGGAGAGTAAGTCGGCCAGTCCTACTTAACGCGCTTTGTGTTTGCCGTAACAGCTGCAGCTGCACAATTTCCAGCTGCTGTTTGAGATATACCACTTCATTCTCTGGGCTCCGCTCCTTGTTAATCACGGTCTTGTTCACAATTTTACGCGTTCGCGACGCATACCGGAGTGTGTTGAAAGTCTCTTCATAGTTTACATCTGCAGGACTGATACAAGCGATCATCAGAGTCTTGCTGTTACCACCCAGACTGTCTTGGAGTAGTCGCGTCAGTTTGGAATCCCGGTATGGCACATGAGCTGTTAGCGAACTTGAGCAGTTGCGCTCGCATAGCGCGTTGATTACATTTCCGAGCGCAAACAACCCGCGATTAATGCTGACGCCTTCCCTAAAACGGGCACCTTCTGAGTTTGTACGGTGGACCCGCTCAGAGCCAGCCAGATCAACCAAATGGAACTTCGAAAGTCGCGTTTCCGTTCCTCCTCCCGATGAGCCGACTTCGTGTTGCTCCATTACGAAAGTACAAATTGCATGTGAACGACTGGATCTAGCGTTCATGGTGGTAGAAGCCGTGGCACGAACTAACGCGCCGGAACGCAAAATTTCTCCAGCTTGATCCATCGTGTTCACGACGTGCTCACTGAGTCCCGAAACAACTATCCCACGGTTGCTATCACCGCGTACGGATAGACCCGTACTTTTCGTAGGGGGGGGGGGGGTTGGTTCAGATTTTGCTACATGCAGCAAATCATGGATTTCCTCGTTTAAAATCTACATCCCAGATTATCATTAGATTGTCATTAGAACAATGTGGAACCATTACAGATAAACGGAGCACACCACGCACCTCTAAATATGACAGCCTGATTACGAAGTGTTGAGGATTCGCAGAAGCCTGAATGCGGTCAAAAACCTGCAAGCGCACGTTTTGTTAACAACAACACCATCCTACTCATTGCGTATCTCTTCACCTACATCTTGAACCACACGCAGGATGACGCCAGGCTCCACGGGAGCCACGCTCGACGCGAACTCGTTGCCCATAGTGTATCTATTCAGCAGTCAAAATCATCAGTACATTCACAGCACACTAGTCTACTATCACCAACACTCACGTCTTGCCCGTTCCCGTCTGTCCGTAGGCGAGCACTGTGGCATTGTATCCAGCGAAGAACTGGTCCACCATAGGCGCCACCAACGTCGTGTACACGCTCTCCTATAGCAAATACGACACCAAACATGAGAACAATGGATACAAAAAGCTAGCCACCGAATCCTTCATCTGGACCTGATCTGACGTCGCAGGAAACGTAGCATCGAAGTCAAACTTCTTTTCGGCCAGTAAGACGCTGCTATTAACCACGTCCAAGCAAGTTTCCGACCCCTGTGACGCCTCGTTAGCACTCAGCGGCCGCACACGCACGGCTACCTGCACGGATTCGGTTTTGGCTCCAGATTCAGCTGCCAAAGGGGCCTTGGGAGAGCTCTTGGAGCCCACCGCGTCCTGCACCTTGGAGGGCATTGATTGAAAATTTGAATAGCGTTCATTCTCGCGGTAACGTCGTTAATAGGCTAAAAAAAATGTTTCATTTTGGCCAATAGATATGGAGAGATCCAACTGGCTCGCGCATCCCTACCCGCGGCTGATAAAAAGCCCGGGGCGAGAAAAACCGCACAGATCAAATAGCGCGGAGGACGCTGAGCGGTCGTGTGAGGCGTGTGAGCGCCTACAGGTCGACTCAGACAGCATGATGGAGCCGGAGTTCATCGAGAACATCACAGAGGAGAAGCCACTGGTACACACTCACAGCCGGGAGGCTGTGCCATGCTTCTTTCGATTATATTTTAACTTTTCTTCTTTATTGTTTTAGTTGTCCGAGGACGCCGTGGGCATCTCGATCCATGACGACAACAACGGGACCATTGTGCTGAAGGTCAAGACGCTGAGTGAGAAGCCACTGCGCGTGGAGATCGTGCCCTCCGCGAGCGTCGGCGACCTCAAAGAGCTCGTGAAGAAGAAAGCCAATGCCGAGGGCAAATTCTTGCGGTTGATCCACCAGGGCAAGATGCTATCGGACGACAAGGCGTCGCTCGAGAGCTGTAAGGTCAAGAACGAGGACTTTGTGCACTGTGCCATCAGCTCGGCGCCCCCGAAAGCTGTGGTGAACCAGGTGGGAGGATGTGGAGAGACTGTTGTCCATTTTGGTGGACCATTTGCTAATGAAACGTTGTATAACGATGTTGCAGATGGCAACCACTGATAGCGAACCTGAGGAGAGAGACGAACCGTCCGGTCGGAGAGGCTTTGACAGACTCCGTGACCGGCTCAGTCGGGAGGAGATCCAGGCGTTGCGTCTGTATTTCTACCCGCAGCTCTCGGTGTATATCAGCCAGGCGGAACGCGTCCCTGGTGAGAGTAGCGAGGACCGGATATATCGCCTGGAAGAGGAGTGGATGGCATCACAGGGACCACAGTCGGAGTTCGGTACGAGTCTCTCTGACGCTTTGTTACGTTTGCAACGGTTTATTTTGGTTGGGTTGGCTTATTTAATCATCTGTTGCTGTCTTTTTAGCGCTCAATGTTGTGCCGACGGCTCGCATTGCGATGGATACACAGATCGACATGAACGGCATGAACAACTCCATTTTGGCAGCAGATAATGAAGGCACCGGCACTGAATTTCTGTGGGGGTTCTTGATGGGCCTCCTGCTTGGTGTATTTATGCTGTTGATGGTGAGTTCCGTTCGCTGCCGTTCATTGATTTAGGCGGAGACTAACATGACCTGTGTGTGCCGTGTACCAGCTTCTTGACCGCTCCGTCCCTCGCAAGCAAAAGGTCGGATTGCTGCTCGGCGTGAGCATGAACTTCTTCCTGAGTGTTGTGCCGCGTGCTGTCTCGGACCAATAGAGCGCCACCGCCAGCATGCCGCAAAGCCTGCACGGCCGCACCGGCACGTGCTATATATATATTCGCCTCAAACTTGTGTCGTCATCTTCTTTTACCATGGCCATGGAAATTCCGGTACTGTTGAAACTTTCACATTGAAATACTACGTAGTATTATTGTCCTTGCATCGTTTTGGTCGAATTATAAAATCTAGAGCTCGCTATAAATGGAGATGGTGAAAAAGATAGGACAACTCGACTTGATTATAGTTCGCAAGATTGGATTTAGATATCGAAAGCCCTCATATTGCCGCTTGAAATCGGCAATTCGGGCCGATTTATAATAAGTCCATCTTTCCGTCTGTCCGGCTAATAATGCACCACTTTCATACGCATTCTAACGCATAACGGCGCCAGTTTTCGGACACAGCAATTGGTGGGTGCAGATCATCTTCGAACTGTTAAATGTTGGCGACGAACCTGAGAATCAGCACGACGACTAAGGCAAAGAATGTTGTCGAGAATCGTGGCGGTTCGGATCAGGGTCAGTCATCGGTGTGCCAGCGGCGTGGCGTTGCAAGTTGAAGTCAGGCATCACGCCATCTGTACATCGAGCCATCATTGACAAAGATGGTGAGGAGACAAGGGCGCGCCCAAGGGTGCATGTAAGACAGCAGCAGCAGTCAGTGTGCTCGATTCCCACCCCCACCTCTCGCTTTCAATCACTTTCCAACTTTCCTTCGAGTGCTCAACCGCTTCACTTCAAGCTTTGCTTCCGTCGGTCTACGTCTACGATTCTCTGCAACACGACCCCAAAACCTTTCTAATAGTTTATGATGTCTACGGCTACACCTGGGACGTTTACTACTAAGCTTAAGCAGTTCAGCGGAACTGGGTTCCCGGCATGGGGCGCCCAGGTGAAGCTGGTACTGGAGATCAAGGGGCTGCGGGGCTCTGTTCAAGAACCCACGTCAAGTGATGCTGAGCTGAAGCTCGAGAGGGAAGCTGCTGCTGCGGCAGCAGCTGGAACGTCACCAGCGTCGGGGACGCTAACTGGGAGGCCAATCCATGATCGATGGATGAAGCAGAAGATGGCCTCATCCATCATCCTGTCTGCCCTGAGTGATAAATTGGCCGCTGAAGTCTACCTGCTCGATCATCCACTGACTCTGCTGCGACACCTACGCGTGACCTACAATGCCAAGTGCAGCGCCACTGTTGATGCGGCTAAGCGCGAGTACATGGTGCGTTACCTGGATGGTGAAGACTCGATGTTGGACCACATCAAGAACACGAGACGCTTGCTCGACAATCTGCAGGAGCAGCGCGTGGTCGTCGCTGACGACGAGAAGCGCCAAAACGTATTGCAGAGTCTAGGCCCGTCGTGGAATCGCTTCGTTGGTGTGCTCGGGTCATGCGCGACATTCGAGCTTTTGATCCAGCGCTGCCAGGCTGAGGCAATTCGCCGAGAGCAGCAAAAGGGTCGCCATGCACCAAAGCGTATTGGCAAAACGACCGCTGCATTTACTGCCGAGCAGAAGGCTAGGCAGAGATATGGGTCGAAGTCGAAGAACAAACGCGACATGAGCAAGGTGAAGTGCTACAACTGCCAAGCGATTGGACACTTCGCTCGCGACTGCCTGCACGAGTCCGTACCTACCAAGTCGAGGTCGGAGGCAGCAAGCATGGCGTTCACTGTGGAAGATGCTGCCGACGCCAGCAAACGAGAGTGGATTGTGGGCGCCTCAAGCCACATGACTGGTCACCTCGATAACTTGGTCGGCTTGAGAGAGCTGGAGGAGCCTCGAGTACCCACGGTAGCGCCAGGTAAGAACTTGTCGCCACAGCGCTAGGTCTGACTCCACTAACCTGGCAGGGCCAAGAAGTATGTGTTCTTCAAGATGTTCTGTACGGCAAAGGCCAGGGTCTCGGTCGCCGCCGCGTCATGTCATGGCATGACAGTGGTGTTCAAGGACGTCTCATGTGAGATCCGCGCGCCGGACGGGACGACGTTGAATGCATCGCGCAGAAACACCCCCATGTACGTGGTGGATGCGGTCCGCGAGATCATCGCGGATGCAGCAATGATGACAAGTGAAGCACCCCATTTCGAAACTTGGCACTGACGACTAGGACATCTCAACATCGAGAGTGTTCATCAGCTGCTTGCTGATTTGCAGTTGCCATGGCATGGAGCCATAAACCGGTCGTGCCCTGCTTGCGTGAGTGGTAAGCTGCCGCAAAATATGCATTTGCTGCAAAGGGAAAACGCCGGCTCAAGAAGAACCAACTGTTGCTTGCTATCAACTATGTTGGCCCCATGCAAGTGATGTCGCGCGAAGGATAGACTGGAATGGTCAACATCGTGGCGGAATTGTTCCACATTGAGATGGTGTATCCGCTACGAGAGAAGAGCTCTCATGCGCAGCTTGATGCAGTAAAAGACTGCATTACGAAGCTCAACGCGTTCGAACCAAGTTACCCCGTCGTGTTCATCAAGTTCGACAACGCAGCAGAATACGTGGGCGGGGAGTTTGCTTCGTACTGCGAGCAGCACGAAATTGTGCAGGAATTCTCGACGCCGTACAGCCCCTAGCAAAATAGCAAGGTTGAGCGCAGGAACCGCGCTATTGTGGAAATGGGGCGCTCCATGATAATAGGAGCAAATTTACCACTGTCGTATTGGGCGGATGCAGTTGTGTGCGCAGCTTACGTTCGGAATCGCTGTCCAACCAAAGTTCTGGATGGTAAGATGTCGATGTAGGCATTGCTGGGGAAGTCGCCGTATATCAGTAACATCCGTGTGTTTGGGTGCAAGGCCCAGGCATTAGTGCCTAAGGAGCATCGCGAGAAGCTGGACGCGAAGACGAGAAACGGTATTTTCGTCGGGTATGCCACTGCAGGTGCCTACCTCGTCCATATTCCAAACAACGGCCTTGGCGAGACCATCACCCCACTGGCCGTTGTATTCTACGAGAATCAGTTTCTACCGGCTAATGGCGGAGAATAACTGACGATTGACTCGCAACTAGACAGTCCGCAGCTGGATCTGGTTGATCACACGGTGCGCCAGCTATGCCTCAACTCCGTCAAAGCAGAAAAGGAGGACGCAGAAATGCTGCCTGCCGAGTCCGAGATACCGGCCCAGCAGACAACAATGTCGGAGCCAGTGGGAGCTGCACGACTATGTGGTATTGCAATTCACAGAAAACGTCGTTAGTTCGGCTTCCACGCAACAGCACAACAATTCGCCGAGTCAGGTCGGCGTTTGTCGAGCTTGCGCAGGGTTCCTGTCGGATTCCTTATCGGTTCGCCCAGCCGGGGTCCAGTTAAGTGTTGCCCCCAACAAGTACCAGGCTCCAAACTCTCCAGAGGCTCGCCTGAGCGGGGCAGCCTCCGTTCTTAACCCTGTGACCTCCACCAAAGGATAGACGTCAGGGCGCGAGCACTTTTACAGGTCACCGAGCGCAGAGTACGCTCAGCTAGAAGATTACGGTGTCCTGGGTTGTGCAGACCCACCGGCTCGTCGATTCGACGAGACTGGTCTTCGCTTGATAGCGAGAAGTGCCCACCCCGGGTCGACCTTAATCTCTTGGCGCTACCAGACGACTCCTCTACAAGCTATGCCTCTCGGGGAACGTCGGCAGACATAATCCAGCCCACGCAGGGACTTACCGGAAACGTGTACGCTGTTCTTGGACTTAGAAGATTCTGCACTGATTGTTATCCCTATATCTTTTGGAGAGTCCCTTTTGGGCTCTCCCTTCTATCAGTCCTATACAAATACCTAATGAAATGGAGTCGTTACGGATCTCCCTACGACTCTTCGCTCAGCTCCACCCCTCATTACCGAGCTGTTACATACCTCTCGCCGACTCTTCGCTTGGATCCTGATTTATCCCTACCGTTGGCATATCTCTCTCGAGGCATATTTTCGCCGAGTCCAACTTTTGCCGAGTCCGTTCCTCGCTGAGTTCAGCTAAGTACGGTTCCTGTTTAAGTTCGCTTCCCTGTTGAGTGCGATGTATCCACTCAGCGGCGTACCCACTTGATCCTCTTGAGTACGATGTACCCACCGGTCTAGCTTAGGCTCTCCTAGTGTAGAGTCACCCAAAATATGGATTTCCCTACACCACAACTACAAGAACGGCCTCGAGGATATCCGCGCCAAGAGGAAGCAATAAAACCTCCACGGAGATCCAGCAGGTTTCCCAGGCCAAGCCAACGTCGTCTTGACTTCGATGCAGCACACCTCTCAATGGAAGAAGTTTGCAATATGGTCGAGGAGCGAGCGCGATTTGATGGCAACAACGTCCGAGACGGATATATCTACGGTATCATGGCACCCAGTACTGTTGGCGAGTGGGCTCTCGCCGTTGACCCGATCAATGCATTCAAAGTACGCCGCAGTGATGATCGGCGCCAATGGGAGAAGGCAATGGGGGATGAGATCCAAAGCTTAATCCGCATCGGTACCTTTGTGGAGGTGCCATTACCAGAAGGACGACAGGCCACCAAGTCCAAGTATCATGCAGCGTGGGAATGCGGATGAGGACACCAGTGAGGACAGCTCTGCGAGTGAAGATGTCGATGACAGTGACGAGGATGCAGAAATCGAGGCGGGAAGCAGCAGTGACAAGGACGCCGGGTTGATGGAGGTCAGCAGCAGTAATGAAGAAGCTGTGTCCGGTGTCTCACAGAAACGAAACCGGAAGGGACACCAGAAATCACCGCAGAAAGCAGCACGAACGGCGACGACACTTTCGCCTCATGACGGAAGTGATGCTGAAGTTGGTGCGTTTGTGGAAGATTTCCCGTGTCACTGGCCATCGTGGGAGGCTTCCACCGTGTGTTCGAAAAGTTCCAAGCGGATACGCACGAACAGTTTTCAAGTAGGACGAGCACTTCTGTCTCCAGTCACAACAAGCAAAAGCGCGATGCCGTTGCGGGTGAAGCTAAGACGACAGGTGACGATGCAGCTGTTGTGGAGATCCGCAAGGCACACAGTACATTCCAGAGAGCTGGGTCAAGTACTGCAAGACACTCCGGTGTACTCACGGACGGACTCAAGCTGGTCGTCGATCTGGAAAACGCAAGCATCGCTTGGTTCGGACAACCGAGTGTACGGCCAAGATAAACGCCCTCGTCGTGTCTGGACATTCGGGTTGGCACATCACTTTGAAGGACTCTGGGTATCACAACCACCCTATCACGAAGCACCGGTGGTTCAACTACACGGAGAATCGAACGGTCACCGATGAAGGCCTTATGCGTGATGTGCACGAGATGTACAAGGCGGGTGCGCACGACAAAGGAATTCTTGCGTACCTACGCGAGCAGTCTGGTGAGTTTTGTGTATATCCGGTTTGGGTTCTGTGTCGGTCCGGTGTACTAACATGTGAGTTGTGTATTCTGTGACTTATATTTAGGCAAGCTGGTGGCTCTGTGTGACGTCCACAACATGATTCAATGATTTAAATAAGAGCAGAGGGCTAGACAAACGTATGCCGAGCGTGCTCTTGCTATTCTGGATGAGTTCAGTGCGGAGAGCACCGGGAACGTGGCAGAGATAATGGTGGACGCTAAGTCGAAGGTCGCGCGCGTTGTCGCATTTCAAAGTGCTCGCATGAAGCGCTTGTTTCGCGGTTTTCCGGAAGTAGTGCTGGTCGACGCAACGCACGACAGCAATACTAATCGGTACAAGCTCTTCATTTTTTCACTGTTCATGACGTGTTCGGAAAGGTATGTGTATGTGTGCATGCAGCGAAATATTAAACATTTGGCTTACAAACCCATTAGGGCCAATACGTTTTTCATTGTTTGATAGAGAGTGAAGAAAAGCCGAACTTGCGTATTGCAGTCAAATGCTTCCAGAAGCACAACCCGGCTTGGAGTGTTGGTCACAGATAAAGCTATGCACGAGAAGGCAGTGCTGCTGGAAGCTTTTCCTCGCGCTTGGCAGCTTCTGTGCCAAAGGCACGTCATTACCTGGCTGAAGAAACCAGCGACACGTTTCGCGGTATCACACAAGAAGGAGGTGAAAGGTCTCCTGAAGGCTCTCGTGTACTCAAGAAGCCGTGAAGAATACCAAGGCTCAAAAGATGCTCTGCTCGAAACGCTAGGTGGAGACGCCGAGCACCCGATGCACAAGTTCTTCATCTGCAATTGGGACAACACGCAAGAAGAATGGGTTTCCTACAAAAGGGGGAACATTGCTCACCTGGGCAATAATAAAAAAAAAACCAGTTGAAGTGCAAATGGGACAAGATCAAACAAGTGTTGGAGCCGCATTTCACTTTGGATGAGACCATTTCGACATTTAGTACCCTGCAGCGACTTGCCGAAGTTGAGTACGTTGCACAGTACCACGAAGTTTGTAGTCGTCCTGAGTTGGGTGAAGATCCAGAGCTTGCAACGCTTGGAATTCAGATCAGCGAATACGCTTTCACCTTGGTGGCGGTACAGCTTGCGTTTGCAGTCGGACCCAAGGCTGACTACGGAATTGATCTCAGCGTACCTAGAAACACAACGCTTACTCGATCAGGCACGGGGAGCTCGCACGCGGTAGATATTTCTGTACGAATGCAGTGTCATTAAAGTTTGTGTGGAATTCCGGTGGCTTTTCGGAGTGGTTCGTGTCTTATTTCCTAATATTTGCTCTATTTATATGTGGCTTTTGTGTTTCCTGTGACTGCATTTTCGTGCTGACCCGCCTTCTGCCTGGCAGCCACATCGTGCATTTCTGCTTCAAGAGAAATTATGGAACCGTAGCCC